>CAKLNU010000675.1:1800000-1965250 GCA_922788865.1 Poeciliopsis turneri
TGCATGCACACTACACAAAGTTTCCAATTCAGGGAGCAAAATTGTTTTATTAAATGCAGCATGCTATTGAACTAACACCTGTCACAGTTTAAAACTTGGGCCGACTGCAATAACTGTTGCATGAAGGAGCCGAGATGCAAGGAAGCATCTGTGAGGTGAATAGGAAAGTGTTTAATGATTGTTGGAATCTAATTAGAAAGGCTGAGAAGGACCTCATCACAACACATTGATTACTGTTAGATACTTCACTTAATTCAAACTTCAATTTCTGCATTTTCCCTGCCCTGCCCTTGATTCTGAAGTCAATACTAAGAGTTTGAGGCAGTTTCTAATGCACTGAGAAAGCCAGAAGCTTTGAAAGATCGAGCGCTGCACAGGTTCACTGGTGGAAAAGGTTTTTGAAAGACTGACCCCTAAATGCAGTGTAACTTTAAGAATGCTCAGACATTTCCTTTTAGGGTTTATTGCCATGTTCCAGATGCTAGGTAATATTTTAAAGTTTGTAGCATTATGTATTTTCCGGGCAAATAGTTTCATTTTACAGCACAATGTTACCTTCAGTCGTTTTAAGAATTCCATATATATCAAACATGACTTAAAATTTCAATTTCACACCACTCTGTTTGCTAATAGCTGCTGTTGCTAATCTACAGGAGCTGTGCAGACGAGGCCTAGGGGAAGGGTGCTGTGTTAGGCAGAAAGTAAATTTTGGGTAAATAGGTGGTGCTTGGTACATCTGAATGGCTCCGGATTCCTTAAACATTCATAAAAGAACCAAAGCAACACTAGACATGTCTTTGATGAGAGGATAACATTATTTATAACATGAACATGTTACATAATACCCCCTGCTCAATATTTTGCAAAGATAGAAAACAACAAAGCAAGTAGCAGATAATAAATAGCCACATTTATGCCAAACTTTACAGGAAATGCACCTTCCCCTAAATGTCTGGAAGCAACACTGACTTGCAGACTCTTTACCATTTTCATTTGCCCCCTCAGCAATTTACTTAGCTCATGTTTTCAAAACAGCGACTTGGTTAAATGAGATGATGGTGATGTAACAGGTAAAATGTGAAAGTTATTCATTTTGAAGCGAAAGGGCAGAACAGCTTTTGCAAGCTCTGACTTCTTTCTGCTCTGATGAAAACAGCCTAATGAAACATCTCATTTCGCACACAAATACAGCTGACATGTCAGCTAAATTTTTTAATCCGAATTTCTTTACAGTGTAAATAAATGTCTGTTTTTCTAATACCCCATCAGGTTGTCTAATTATAATCAAATAGATATAAAATATACATGAACAAGTCTGGCCTCACTGGGATTTCAGCTGTAAAACATAAAACGACAAGCAGAAGAAGAAAGGAGAAGAGTAGCCAAGAGGCAAACAGATGTTAACAAGTTGACAGCGTAGCAAAATTACATCGTCTTCTGAAGCACCATCACAACTAATGAAAACACTCTTCACATTTGTTAATGTTAACGGTAAATATGTGTAGATTCAGGAAAATGGATCTCAGTAAATAAAAACTTTGGCGGTCATTCAGTGCAGTTGATAGGACATTTTTCAGAGACCAGAACAGAGCAGCAATTAGGGAGACGGAGTGTGTTTAGGGCGGATGTAACATGAACAGCAGTGAGCAGCAGAAACACATTCTGCTGCTCACTGCTGAGTGTTGGGCACATTAAACACTGCCAGGTTTTTGATGTTGTAATAAGCCTAATTTATTCCACACAGTTGAAAACAGGGTTTTGCAAAAGGTCTGCCTGTTTGAGAAATCCTGTTTGTGAAAGGAAATGGATTAATTAAGTTAATTAATTACAGACACCGAGATCCACAATATAATTCACTTGGTTTGTCTTGTCATATTAAATCAGACTTCAACTCACAGAATCACATTTTGGCTTACGCTCAAATTTCGGAATTGACTTGGATCTCGATAGACTGGATCATCTGATACTTTATCATCTGATATTTTATTTCACTTGTGGATATAAAATGAAAGATTACTGGGGATATGTCAGGATACATTCAACACACAAAGAACTTTTTGTTGTTGTTTTTTTTAAAGCAAGACGCCATAAAACGTGTCTGACTAGATTTATATATATACAGCCCTGTACAACGAACACTCAAAAAGATTTACTTTTTTTTTTTAACCTTTTCAGACGTCTTTATTAGGGATTCATGAAAGATATTTTAATAAAGCATTTATATTCTGTCAGATCAAGATTTGTTTTCTCTTGATATTTTTAGCTTGAGGTAAAGTAATAAACATTTTCCTTGTAAACACAGTTGGCGGCTACACCATTAACCTCGTTTCACTATCTGATTGGTTATGAAATGAACCAATCAGATAGTAAAACAAAAGTTTTTTTGTACACAACAGGTGTCACAATGTCCTCAGGAACCACAGACGTCCCAAAGCGGAAATGAGAATCTAAGCCGAACCGATCGTAGCTCAGTGCGTTTACCTTTTTCTTTGCAAGAAAGCTTCTTGTACCGTCGTACTTTCAACCTCTGAATAACAGTCTTTGACTGTGAGCCCACTGGAGAATTAATGAATACATTTTCCCTTTTTGGAAAAGCCCAGCATTCACAATGGATTTGTGTCAATCCAAGACTTGGTAGCACATTTGACAAACATCCCCAAGATACACAGAACTAACCGTGAGGCTGGAGCGGGAAAAAAAGGCTCCTTTTTCACATAATCAAGGGTAAAGTGCTGAAGGTGATTTTGAGTAAAGTTTATCGTGGCGATCCAACCGCACCAGGACTTTTGCACAACAATCAAGTGGAAGGAAGAGAGACTGAAGGTCATGTCATTATGAAGACAATGCAAAGAGTCAGGCTCACGAAGTGCAGCCAACGTTTTATTTAATCAAGGTTTCATATAAATAATGAAATTTGTTTAAATCAACATTTAGTTGAGCAGATAATTGGTTCATACTTTATTACCAGTTTGTGCATAGCCACTGTGTAATTAAATTAAACTGTATGATTCATTAATGAAAAGTATTCATGTAAACAATGTTGTAATCTTTAGTACATTGCTGTTGTCACTGGGTTGTTTCTGCTGTAGGATTGGGTGTTTTTTTTAAAAGCTAAAATCTGTTTTTAGTTGCTTGAGGAGTAAAAAAAAACAACAACAGAAACACAAACCCAATCTGAATTAATGTCATAAAATCTAATGAAGCAACAAGAAAAACACTCGGTGAAATAAAGTGGAATACATAGAAATGAAATAAACAAGCCCTCAATGTTGATGGCTTAATTTAAGAGAACATTGAGAAAATCTGGTGTCACTGCAAGTTCATGTGGAAATGGAGAAAAAAAAAATCCCATTATCATCATCATCATGGATGTGGACAAAGCAAAATTACAATCCCCCGAGTGACCATACTCTGCAAATAAAGCCAGGCTTCCTTTTCTGAATAGCTGAATTTGTGGCGGAAAAAGAAAAGTAAACTCCACAGGAAAAACAAAAAGGCAGATGAAAGCAGTTAATTGACCAAATCATTTAGACAAACAGCCACTTAAATGTAGGCTGAGTTATTCTGCAACGAAAATTGTTTATTGCGAGAATGATAGTGCACAACAAAAACCTTACTTGTGTCCCAGCTCGTGTGCCACAGTGAAGGCCATGGGGAGGCCCGTGTCTTCGCTGATGCTGCAGCTGCGATGAGGCTGACACATTCCCGCCACATGAGACAGTCCCAGAGTCTCACATGGCATGTTGACGGCTGCACATATGTCCTTCCTTTGAGAAGCAGAGAGCGAGGGTTAGTCATCCGCCTCTTCACCCGCCAGCTGAGCTAATTTATTCATTCGACGATTACATGCAAAGTGATATTTTTATTTCATTTCAGCGTCCAGATGAAAACAACATAACACGTCAGTTTAAAACGTAAAGAAATGAATGCTGCTGTTGCCCAAAACATTATTTTTTTTTCAGCATGGGGAAACGGCGACTCAGTCAGGGCAGAACGCGGCGTCGAAAGATTCAACGCATCGACCTGGAAGTGAGCGAGGACAGAGGTGGCAGGAAGGATATCTCGGGTGATGTGAACATCGGGTGGGGCTGGGGGAAAAGTTAAGCGTGAACGAACATTATCTTAGAGCCGAAGAAGGAGATGAAAGTAGGACATCAAAAGGAAAGGACTCAGAGAGGTAAGATCTCATTAATTTATTTTTTTTGCCAAACTTTGATCTTTCTACAAACTTCCCCAACTTTCTCATTCAACGAGTTTGCTGCCTTTGAGTTAAAAATCCAGTAATTGGCATCCTCTCCAGTTGGGTGAAAATTTTCTTGTTGCTTTGTTTGTCTCGCACACAAACCAACCTTGCTTTCTGAATCGTCCTCATAATCGGCTCATAATTGTGTTTTCAGTCCAACAAAATTCTGTTTTTACCGCAGAGCCTCAGAGTTAGCTGGGGAGCCACTTTTATCATGCCGTTTTTGATTTTGTAATTGTTTTCTTTTGAGATATCATCAGCAAGGACATTTGCATAGGTGTAAAATTAATCTAGCTGGATTTGGACATTTTAAATAGAATATCAAGGTTGGATCTGGTTGTAACTTGCAATTTTGAATACCTTCAGCTAGAGCAAGAGGCCGAGGCGTTACAGAGTTCTTGTTCCTGCTCAACAGTTTACGTTCAGTCACTACGGACACAAAAATCATTAATTTAGGGCTTTGCTGAAAAATATTTGAACACCATAAAATTACCGCCAAATTAATGACGAGACGGCTAAAAGAAGAGACACTGCATCAGGACAAGGAGATCCCAAATTTAATCCAATTGAAAATGAATGGACTGGGTTTAAAAATCTTTAAAGGCTGGAGACGATACTTAAAAGAGGGTTAAATATTCAGCAGTCAATGACGACAGAAGCTTGTTAATGGCCGCCAAAATTGTGTGACATGTCTGTAATTTACAAATGGATTGTCCTCGGTTATGGTGCAAATAGAGTACATTTGAGCTTGAATGTGTATATTTTACCAGATGACAGATAATCCACTATGAATTTTACAAGCTAATTTGAGATCATATTTTTACCCCAGAGGAAAGAACCGCTGAAGGCATCAGTAAAACCTAAAAAAACAAAATCTATACAAATATATTTTAGATAGTTGCTCAAAGGAAAATTGTTAGGTTAAATAGGGTTTTTATAGAATTTCTTTCCTATGCCTTTATGATCTCAAAAGTCTGTAAGAGGCACTTAGCCTTTGTTATGGCTGCGAATTTGCAAGTCTGACTTCCTACTCCATATGTTCTGCAGCAGTCGATATAGAATCTAATTACTGTGGAAACATTAGTGGCAACATCTTAGATAACCATCCAGCAGAGACACTCTGTTCTTTGAAACGTTAATGAGGATGCTGCTTCTATAAGTCGGGCAGAGACACGTTTCTCACTTTCCTTTGGCCTGGGCAATGACCCTTGAAAAGAGACGTGTGGAAAAAAAGACTCATCTCAACTATAATGTGAATATTGCTCGCATGTAATTTCTTCGTGTATCTTCTTGTATCGTGACAGGTAAAAATAGTCAAGGAGAGCCGCAAACCTAAGAAGAAATTCGTCTGCGCAGAAGATTCTCATTTGCATCCCTGCAGTTTCAGGCGAATGGTTTAACTTTTGAAGTCAGCCTTAATGACAAACGTTAGTTGTTCATATTTGTAACCATGTTTCACTTTAATGCCAAACTGCTGCTCTACTTCAAGGGATGGAGTAAAGTAATTTACAATTTTTCGTCTCAGTTTTTGAAGGCTCGTATCAAAACATAAGATATTAGACAAAAAAGTCTCCAAACGGAGGGCAGAGGCGTAGAGAACCAAAGAGACGCCACCTTGGCGGAGCACTTACTACAGACAAGTATATATGATTTATAACCACCAATGACAATATATATATATATATATATATTCACTTTTCTGCAGCATTTTCCAACTGCACAATTCTTGTTAAGTAGTGAGTGGTGTAAGATAAGTAGTATTTCAAAAGAGCAGAAGAAATCGTATGTTTTTTTTATTGAGCAATAATATTTGTTGTTGATCTGTTGCTAATAGATGAGCATGTTTTCTGGTAACCAAGTGCCACAAAGTAAACATCTGACCAATTATAAATTTCTTGTGTCTAATCAGATAGACAGTATTTCAAAAGAGATTATGTTTTTACAAACCATAATTAATTGGATTTTAAGAGATGAGCTTTTTCTTCTGCCAACGAATTGCCACAAAGTATAAAACAGTTCATTTCTCGGTTTATAGTGATGTTCAATATGAAATAGTGAAATGAGATAATTCCCTATTGGTAGTCCTAAACTTTAAAATGTTTACGAACCTTGGAATTAATAACAAAAAAATTGCAACATCACATTGGCCTTGAAGAGGGAATATCTCTCACCTCAGGCAACATCTGGAAGCTGCATTTATGCATTAAATCAGGTTCATAGAGCTGAAGGCAAATTAGTCAGATCTAAGAAATTCTGACAATTTCACTCACTGAAAATAAGGCTTTGCAACTTTATAATTAGTCAACCTCAAATATGTGCAGAATGCATTCTGGAAAGAGAAAGAGAGGGAAAAAGGCATCTGCTTTGTTCCTTTAATTGCTCTGCACACTCAGAATGCAGCAAAGAATTCAAGAAATCTAGTGAATGCAACACTAATGAGTCGGGTCCATTAATCAAAAGAAATCATGGAGAATATCTGTTAAAGTCATATATTCAACATGTATGCACATAGCAGTGTTTTACTTGTGTGCGCTCGAGAGCGAGAATGAAAGTTACTCTGAGACACTTTGCTAACTGGGACACCCCAGATCTGATTGCCGTTTTCTCAGCCATTAATAATTTAAGGCAGGCTGGGACCGTGGCAAATGTCTGCAGTTGGCCGGGCAAAATGACCGCTGACACACTCCCACAATAATATCACATTACAGATCAGCCATAATTACGCATGGAGAACTCCCTTCAGATCACGGAGCACGCCAGGCTCCCCGCTGTCCTACATAGGACGAGAGCGAACTGATTTCACCCAGGAATGAGCCGAATAAAATCTCTTGACAAAAGGCCAACATAAGAAGCCGTTCAGTCTTCAATAACAGTGATTAGAAAAAACTTCTAAGCACTAGTGGAAGATACAGCACAGCAATATTCACACCTGTTAAACTTTATATATAATTTCTTCCAGGTTACAGCCATAAAACTAATTTTCTTTTATAGGAAGGAAGGTGAATTTTTTTCAAAGTTGTGGTGAGCTTAAAGCAGGGTCAGGAAATAAACAATAATCACTGTTTAAACTAACATCAAAAAACTGAAAGTGTATAGCAACTAAGAGCCTCCCCCAAAACTGACAGGGGCATTTATTAACTCAATATTAATAAGAAATATTGATCTACAATCAGTTTTGTCTTGTTTTAATTACAATAAGATATTTGCAGTAGAAAGTAGAAACACAAAGATTTTGCGTTTTTTACACTGCATCAGAAAGAGAAGAACTAAGAGACACTCAGCAACTCATTAAGAGCCACAAATGTTCACAACTCAGGTTGGAAAATCAGAAGAAGGTTCACGAGAGAGCAAAATTTAATTTTAAGGTCTGCAAGTATTTAGACACTTCTCAGAAATTGAAATAAGAGACGCCCACTACGGCTTTTTGTGGCCATGACCACCACGACCCGAGTGGCTTACACCGGTGACCTGGTGTATTTTATGCTGATGGACGGAGGTCAATGCAGGAACGCACTGAAATAAAACCCATTATAGGCTGTAAAACGCGTAAGACTGGTTCCTTTAAGCAGGACGACAACCATGAACAGTCAACCATGGCTGCAACAGGACAGTTTACATCAGAGTTCAAGTCCAAGCCTAAATCCAAATGAGGATCTGTGGCAAGTATGAAAATGAGGTTTGAAGACGTTTAATCTGACTGAGTTCAATATGTTTAGTTACTAAAAATGAACTATGATTGCCTCTTTAGAAAAGCTGGTAGAGACATGCTGCAAAAGATCTGATGCCGTTTGCCTGAAAAGACATTTTATCAAAGTATCGACTAAGGAGAGCTGAAAACAAATCCACATCCCCTTTTTTTGTTGTAAGGAAAATAAAAAGAATTAAAAAAAAAAACACTTTTCATCATTACATTTCAAAATCAATAACTACTTTGTGTTGGTCTAGCAGATAAAAATCACCAAAAACAAATTGAAGTTTAAATGTGACTAAATGTGGAAAGGGAATGAAAGGGAATGAATGATTTTGCAAGCTGGTTCAGTTAGGGGCACATTTTCTGTTGATGCTACAAAAGACACACTTCTCCGCAAAGTCTTATTACAACCTGCAGCAACACTCAAGCCGACGGTGAAGTTATGGCCAAAATCTTTCCTCTAACGTTCGTACAACACACCCGGCGGCTGACCTCAAGTATCCCCTTATATTGTATGTTGTTTTATGTATGACGCCCAACAGAAGGTGAATCAGAGCTCACGGCTTTCATGACTGCAGACACACTAAAGCAAAGCCGGCAAAAACATGATTTACAATATATTTCAGGGAGAATGAGTCCTCTGGGAACTACCTGGTGAGCAGAACAGCTACGTCATGGTGCAGCGGGTGTTCGTCTCCTTTCATGTTGAGTTTCTTCTGCCATTTGCAGAAGCTGTTCAAGCTGTTGTCGGCATGGTGTGTGATCTTTAGGTCATCCTTTTAGGCATCCATCGCAAGTAGAACAGAAAAAAAAAGTAAATATTTCTAAAATGATTCAAGTTCAACTAAAGTACAACATCAGTCCTTTGGTTAATCTGATACTTTAACAAAAACTTTTTTTTTTTTTTTTAATGATGTTAAAGTGTTAAATCTTCCAAACAGCAGAGAAAGATTAAATGACTAAACTTAAACATACTGTGAATCATTTTCAGCACGATCACAAACAGAACGCACTTTGCTTTCCACACAGAAAAGCCAGAAGAGATAGTCACGGTTAATTCAGTCAAATTAAGCAGCGGCATACAATTAACTTTATCTGCAAAGGAAAAAAAAAATGTTTATCCACGTCATTTTAATTGACACTGTACACTCTCGAACGTCTGAGGCGCAGACTCACTCTAATTAACACGTCCGTGCAGATGCTTGTTGTGCAAACATTTTTCATTAAATTATTTCATTTTCATGGCATCAAACGCTGACAAAAAAACTGGAGCTCAAACAGGTTTATGTGCCTCTTCAAACACATCGCTCTAATTAAAATGGTACCTCACACTTCTATGAGAACACACACAAAAAAAAGAAAGTTGAAGGGAAGATGGATCGACTGCATCAGATGAGATTAGATGAGATAAATGCATCTCTCAGATGAGGACATTTCTATGCAGCTGCAGCCAATTAGAAATATTTATTATTGATATGCTGGAGGCAAAACCACACCGCGAATGTTAAGATATGCATTTATTTTATACTTCGGTTAGTTATGTAGTTTAATCAAGTGAAAATTGAACGATAAATCCACAAGTGCATGATATTAAAATCAATCAAAATAAGTCAAAGTAGCCTGAAGCAGGCTCTGAAATCCAGGCTGTGACCTGCAGTGATTATTTTTAATTAACTATTTCACACTGCAATCAGTGTTGCCTTGTAGAAAGAAGTTTAACCTTGTGCAATCTCACCATCGCCTCATCAACACGCAAGCAGGGCTTACCTCATCCTGCTCCAGAAGGATGAGACGAACAACCACAACGTTGATTGCGTTCCCGATACTCGCATCTCTGAAGAGACCCGCCACCTAAAGAAGAAGAGGAGAAAAAGAAGAGCCACACGATTTCTTTCTACTACGACACTTGCAGTGATATGCAACCGTCAAAACTCGGTTTGTCCTACAGAAGGTCACATGCATTCTTCCTCAAATTAAACCCCAAGGACACACGCCTTTGGCATGTCACAGAGAGAGAGACAGAAAGGAGGAGAAGATCGACAAAGAAAAATGAAAGAGAAAGTAAGCAGCATGAATGCTGTTGGGCCTCCTGCTGATCAGCAGGACACGTCAAACACACTGCATATGTAAAAGTGTTTACTGCATATAAAGTGCATATTGTTTTGCTGCATATTGTGTGCAACCACTAAGTGCTGGCAGCGCGTCACTTATTCTGTATTTTGTTGTTTTGCAGCCTTAATTTGATTTGATTTGTTTATTTCAGACAGGTTTTTAAAAACAAGAAAACAAGCAATCCAAAAACGAGCCTCATCCCGAACTGCTAGAAATGACTCAGTTTCGTACCGCATCGTGTCACAGTGGATGAAAGACTGGCACATTTCTTAGAAATGGAACAGAATAATGTCTCAATTATTTTGTGTTAACTTTCAGAGTTAACACAAAGAGGCAGTTAAAGCCTGAACAAGTCCATCACAGTTCACAGGATGAAAAATAGACATCCACACATATACACTCAATTTAAAGTGACTAATTATGTAATCTCCAGGGTTGTTTTTTTTTATCGTTGCAGCAAGATTGATCCCCTGCAGAAAACCCACACAGGCATAGGGAGAATATGCAAACTCCATTCAGAGAGACTCCAGGCCAGATACTTTGCCCTTCCACAGCCAGTCAGTGGATAAAACCAAAGAAAAGCACCTCCTTCCCACTGCATCCAGTTCACTCTATACAGATGCTAATATCATTCTCTCTGTTTTTATCCGTCATATATTTAATGAAATAACCTGAATTATTCATAGGATTCCATTTCTTTGGGAAATTAAAAGGAAAAGCAGGATTTGGCATGATGCGCGTTGATTTATTTTTTTTTTCTCTAAATATTAATACACCAAGTCCTCACACCTTTTGCTGTCGGATCAGATCAACGTAACTCATTCCATAATTAACCTTTCAGTCAGTTCATCTCTGCTACCTCCTGCTCTGAGGCTGGAGCACGATGAGATGAAAGCCATGTAATCTTGAATGCTAAAAGGAATAGTTGATTTCAGAATGAGATGATGTGCTCAGATGTTTGCCGTTTTCTGCTTTAAGGCTTTAGGAACAAATGCTGTCGAAAACAGTTCAACACCTGCTCAACCTACAGCGTCGGCTGTGACACGTCTTGATTTGAGGAAGGCTGTGGTTGTTTAGGAAGCTCTCTCAGAGGCCGCAGGAGGTGAATTGAGGTTATCCAGAGAAGAAAGGAGATGAATTAAATGCTGAGAGATGTGCGATAAAAATGTGAGCCTCAGCATCGACAAAACTAATGCTCACACGGCAGCAGGAAAGCTGCTGAACCCTCATCACGAAACCACCACATTCTTAGGGATTCTTGTTTTTAATAAGGAAACTTTCCCCTCATCCGTCACCAGGGGGAATCGGGAGTCAGGAGAGGATTTAATATTACATGCATTATTGCATGTAATGCTTTATAAATTTCATTAGATGACAGGTTTGGGGTAAATGTTCGTTCCCTACTGTAATAAAAGCAAGAAGCTTTTTAAGTTTTGTCGTGGAAAAAATTGACTTGCTAAACTATATTAGCTTAGATTTTCTTTTACAAAAACAAGCTAAATGTGCCACGGAGACATGAAAACTTTTAAAAATGTTTATTTATTTTTGGGCCCAATCCAAGTCAATTTACACAAAAAAAAATAAAATAAATGAAAGCCCAGAAACTCCCTTGGGTATGCAGGAATGTTTCGATAGATTTAGTCATAGGTCTCTAGTGTCGCATGGGGAACTGGGACAACATCTGCAGAATTACACACTCGAGCTGGGCTGACAATTTTTATAAAAGAGAACGATTGATCACGTTCCATCTTAAGAGGAATCATACGCCTAAAGCCTGTGCAAACTTTTCCAAACAAACACCATGAATGTGCAGGAGTGGGTTGTGCTTTTTTCCCTTCGAATTAAAACTACTTATAAAATTGAGAGGAGCTGAAACATAAACGCTCTAAAACTTTTTAAAACAACCGATTTTAATCAATCAAATTTTATTTTGTACAGCACATTTCAGCAGCAGGGCGACTCAAAGTGCTTTACATCATAAACACAAAGTCATGCAACAGAATCAATAATCAAATTAAATTCGAAAGTGATTGCGTTTCGAATAAACTCTAAATAGGTGGGCTGAGCCTTTCAGTGATTTATAAACTAACAGCAGTATTTTAAAGTCTATTCTTTGAGCCGCAGGGAGCCAGTGGAGGGACTATAAAACTGGTGTTATGTGCTCCATCTTTAATGACGAAATCGACTGGGTCAGGAGCATTTACATCCTCTGACGGTAAAACTCAGCTGCTGACAGGAAACTTGTTTCGCCTTCACAGCAACTTACCTGCCACATGTTGATAAAAAAAAAGTTATTTAAAAAAATCATTCACAAAACCCAAGTGAAAATTCTCAAAATGTATGTATTCGGACTGTAATAAAGTCTGTATTCAGATTCACCTTTGTAGAAGACATCGAGCTGCGCTTCAGAATATATAACGCTATAAATTTGGTCTTCAAGTGTTTTTAGATGCATTTCATCCAAATGGCTCAATTTCAGAGGCACCACAGTACAAAAAGCTGCAGTTTTAGTTGAGGGTATGCCGGACCTGATGATTTGTCATGACTGTGACATTTTTGTCCACACTCCATAATCAACGCTGCAGAATAGTTTGTCCAATATCAAATAAATACAGAGGCTAAAAAGTAACAAAACATACGTTTTAAAGTCCCCCAACATTGCTGAAGGTCATAAACATGCAGCGTCCTATTTTTTACTTCACGTTCAGCACAGCAAATGCAAGAAGCACATTTCAGCTGAAGAAATTGGTTTTATACTTTAAGAGTTTAAAAAGCAACGTTGAATTTCCTGCTAGAAACGACAACATGTTCAATCCCAGGTGCAAAACAGAGACGTTGATTTGGTGCAACCTATACCGGCATTTTAATATAAAACAGGACTGTGGTCAGTCATTCAGGAAGTGTACATTAAGTTCTTGAATCTGCAGCTTGAGACATAAATGAAGTTAATCAAAATGCGGCTCTAAGCGTAACTGATGTTCCACTGGAGTCGGTAACAATGGATGTGCATTGAGGCTATTTTTATTCCGTGTCCCCCTGTCATTGTTTCTATAGTTCAGACGTTGAGTTTTCTAACAGAGCGGAGGTTTTTTTGAACTGGTTGAAATGACTTTTGTCCCACAGCCGTTTGCACTGCGTAACCCAGTGGGCCAGTTTCGACTGGGTGGAGAAACCGTTTGCACTTTGGACTTGAAGTCCACATCGTGTCCCAAGAATTTTCAGTCATTTACCTCAGCTGCTACTTTTAATTAAACATATTGAAACTAAACATCCTGGAGCGACTAAAATAATTAACCATCAGGTCACAATATGAAGGAAGTTGGGGGGGGGAACTCATCTGGTCAAGCCGCTGTGAGCGCACAGGACGCCACGGCTCCAGAATACGGATGCGCTGCGCTGCTGCTGCGCTCAAAGACAAACATCAGTGATGAGACAATGGAGCAAACTGTGTCGGAGGAAGATGATGACATTATTGTTTAGATACCAGAAAGAACTTGCTTCCCTTGAGGCTCTGCTATATTGTTATCGCAAAACAGGACTGCGTGGCGCTTTAATGTTGAAAGCTTTAAAAAACCTCAAACAAGAACCAGGAGAGGAAGTAGAGAATAATGCCGACTTCCTTTGTGCAAAATTGTCTGCTAAGTCAGTTAAACCGTCTCCGTTTCATCAATGAATTCCCCTTCCTGATGTTCTCTCAACTCATTTGACAGCACAGAAGTGTTTATAACAATCCATTAGGTGTTGTAAAAAAAAAAAAAAAAAAAATAGAAACTTCACAGTAGATTAAATGTTAATTGAAACCTGATGTGGATTGTTCCTAAGACAACCACACTTAGATCTTGTATTGGCTGCTTTGCAAATGTGTGTTTAATAGCATTGCACACAATCATTTCAGCTTTCATACCTTCACGTATGAGATAGCGATACGAGTTGCTTTCTTTCTCGACCTCTTCAAGATCGAGTAAAGCTAATCATGTTCTAAATGACTTTTAATGTCACACTGCAAAGTCTTGAAAGAAGTCTTAGAAGTTACCAGATGTAGCAGAGGTCAAATATTTAAGACAAGACTAAGGAGTATTTTCAACGTAAGGGTTTCAAGGACATTCTCAGGAGACATAAATGACTTGCTACATAAAATACGAAACTTTGAATGTTTTCCTGTTTTGATGTGACCTCTACTCCAAGCTAAAAACATATTGTCCATACACACCAGTGCCATTCAAAATGTGTGTGTAAAGTTGATTAACCTGAGGAATCAGGTTTCCAAAACCTCCATTTTTGTTGATTGAACCCAGCCCTGTGGCTGCCTCTGCAGCTGAGTGACTCTACTGGAAAGCATTTCAAAGCAGCAGGGGTTTTTTTGTTTGTCTTTTTGGTTTTATTTGGCTGTTGTATGCAGCGGCTCTGCAGGAGAGGTCAGAGAAATTACAAGCTGTGAACTGGAAAGTCTGCAGCTCTTAAGGCTTGTTGATGGGAATGCAGAATGAGGTCTGATCTCTGCTTTGTGTTCCAAAACAACAAATAACAAAACATGTTGCTAGTATCTACTAGATCAGGCTCCCACATGAGCTGCAACACTGGACCTTGGGTGAAGATCTGAATTTAGGGAGACGACTAAGAACTAAGAAGGTCCACCAAGCCTTAAGAAAGCAGAACTTCCAGCTTGAGATCAAATTAAAGTTCATATTAATTATGAAACCTAAGAAAGACCCCAAAAAAACAAACAGAAAACTTGAAATTCCTACATTGGAGTTGAAAATGGCTGAAAAAAGTTATCTGGCAACTAAAATGCTGAATTGCTTTCGCAAGTTTAAAGTTAAAAACAGAGCTGCATAATTTCATTTATTTGAAAAACAACGGATTAAAAAATTGCAATGACAATCTCTGTCATCCCTCGGCTTCTTAGCCAGTAAAAATCTGAGAATTACGACCAATCCAACCAGTGAGATATGTAATCAAAATGCAGTGTCTGACACCTCAAATATATTATCCCATCAGTGTGTCCTTTGAGATAATTGCATTGCACCCACCATTTGTAATTGCATGCACCTCTGGCTACTTCGGTCTAGTATTTATCAAAACACCATATTTCTTGCATTAAGGTTTAAAAAGGTCCAACTTTTATTAAGACATATCATCATTTTAAAGAGTCAATAAATTGAGGATCATGTGAAACAATCTGTGCTTCATAACAGCAGTACAGGAAGAAAGTTCAGCCTCTTCCAAACATCACCTGAAGGAGGGATTTAGACACTCTGTCATGGTGTCTCTTTTGTTCTGTTCAACGTGGGCTGAATTCAACCTGCCAGCGCTGCACGCCTCGACTCGCGTTGTAATCACTTCGCTGGATCAATTGATTTATGATACGGTATAGTTGCTGTTGCACCTCAAGAGTTTGATGCAGTAATTACATCTGGGCTGAGCAGCCAGATGGTCGGGGGACTTTGTGCGAAAAGAAGTAGAAGAAGAAAAGAAAGAGGCAAGACAGCGCACCAAGGCAGCAGATCCCTGAACTTCAGCCAAGTGAAGCTTCTGCAGGTGCAGCAAAGCTTGAAAATAGAAAAAAAGAAAAAAAACAAAACTTTTATACAAATTTATGTGTTAAACCTTAAGATGCTTCTTTCCTGTGACCCTGCCGAGCTCTACTCCACACCTCATTTGGTTTTACGATGGCGGTTCGTATCTGAAAGCTCGTCAGTGCTTGATGAGCAGCAGCTGAAAGAATGCTCATCATGGGTTGATGACAGCATGTTCTGTGAATGAGGCAATCTGTTGGTGGGTGGGTTTCTGTGTGCCTTCTTCTCTTTCTCCACTTCTTTATCCCTTTTAATGCCACTCATCTCTGCCAAGGGTAGAGCTGCTCCTCCGTTATTATCCAGGGGTTGCAGCCGTTTTTCTTGTTATGCATCCAGTCTTGGATCCTCTGCTACTCAACTAGAAATGCCTACCAGGAACTTGTACTAAGCCTCCACCAGAGCATCTCTTTGACCTTTTATTATATGTTTAAATGTGATCTATTATGTTTCTTTGAAAAGGTTAGGAGAGGTTTCTGGGCCATACAAAAAATTTTTACATTTTGTGCACGAAACCCTAAAGATTCTTTGGTGATGAGATTTTAGCCTGACAATTTTGAGCTCCATTCAGAATGAGCTGTTTTAGGGCCTTTTGCCACTTCAAATCCAAATATGGTGCTGCTGACCACACCCCTCCAAATCCCACATGAAAATGGCTGCATACAGTTGTGCAATTTTGTACATTTTTTGAAAAGCAGAAGTAGAGGCTCCTGTATAACCAACAAGAAAGCTGCAAGCAGTTTCTGGGTGATAAATCAATAAGGAAGCACTTGTCTGTTCCAGCAGTCATTGTACAGCACAGATTGGCTGGAGTTCAGCTTGAGTTTCTAAGTAATTGGGGTTGCTATTAACAGCACAGTGCATAGTTTGTGATTTAATCGGGAGGTTTTTGAAATGACTCATTTTCCAAACACCAACAAACAAACTTTGTCAAAAAATGTTTTTTTTTTTTTTTATTTATTTATTTTTTTTTAAGTGCTTGGGCTGCTTTTAGATGCAGGTTCCACCCTAATAAAAGTAGAAACTAATTACTGGTAATTATATCGGGAAAATATTCCTTAACTTAAAATATTTTACCTTGGAATAATCTATTCGAATATGTAGTTGAATGCACACCAATACTTCTCGGCAAACAAAAGCAGAAAAAAAAAAAAGCTATGTTTCTCTGTTTAAAATATATTATAAGGAAAATTCACTGCAGTCTTATGGACAATCCTTGGAAAGAAGATTAAGGCTAAATCACCTTTCTTCAGTGCTCTCTCTCAAGTTCAATGAGTAAGTGCATCACAAGGCTATGATCAGTAATACACTCTCGCACCCGGAACTGCTAATGTTGCCACGGTCATTTATCAGTAGGTTGTAGTATTTGACAAGCAGAACCACCTATATACCACACAAACCTGTAAAAAGACAGACAGTGCAGTCTTCTGCATTTCAGGGAGACTAAGCTCTGCCTGTGATGTGAGAATTTGTAACCTTAATGCCTAAAGCAGCTGTGAATGTCAACACCCCCACTCATCGATTTTGTTGCCTTTAGCAGTCCTTTTTAACTTCTAAACTTAAATTTGTCACATTAAATGGGTCGATATATCAAGCTGTCTCTTACCCCGATGGTGGCTGGCCAAGATTAAGGCCAGAGCAAAGCCAGTATCTCTAACAAACACAGGATACATGTATTTTGAACACTCTTTTAACTCCACTAATGGAATAAGGGGACGCCCTGGAGTCACAGCTTTCTCCTTAGTTATCTTTGCATTATTTGATGCGCTTTGTAGTTGTGCTATGTGCAAATGTGGGTTATTATGAACTCACTAAAGATTTGTTCTTTCACGTTTGCCTTAATTCTTGAGATTGAGAGCTATTCCTGCAGCTTCTCATTTCTTTCCCCCACGGAGTAGCTTTTCTATGATCGATGGCAACTTGGCATCGATCATCTCACCGACACAAACAAAACGGATCAATGTTGAATTTATGTCTAAAGCCTCTTTTTATTTTGGCCACCATAAGACCCTGGGAAGCCCTCCCCCTTCCCACCTTCACCTCACAGCGTTTTCCTGCCTGTATTGACCAAAGTCCGCATCCACAATCTGCTCACCCTGCGCCACGCCAAGCCCCTGAATGGTTGCCACGGGAGACTGAAAGAATCAAGGCAATTCGCCACATGTGCTTCTGAGAAGGGAATAATATTCTAATGTAATATAACGCTAAAAAAAATGTGGTCTTATGGAATACTTCCTCTTTAACTTCTCAGTAACTTTGTAAAGAAATAATGACATAACTTGTTAAATGTAAAATTAGTTTAAATAATGCAAAGCGCAATTTTCCTGCTCTGTATTTACAATCTTAAACACGGCAGGCGTGTCAACATCCTGCAGCCACACGCTGAAGCAGTCAAAACACTGTAAAATATACATCACACCTCCATGAGGCATAAAGCTGAATGGCTGTGGGTGTCATTCATCAGGGGAGGAAATTACAGCAGATTGCACTATGGGAAGATGGCAGAGCCTAAAGCTGCAGGTCACTTTCTGATGAGACTCGGATTCTGGCATCTTGACGACGGCATTTTAATGTGCACCAATTGTGACACAGAAAGACACTGAAGCAGCAGCACTGCATTATGGCAACTGCATTAGCCGATGATGGAGTCCCGTTTAGTTAAAATAATGCTCCGTGCTACGCTGCAAAAAACTCTCAATTATTAATTCAAGTGTTGATTTGACTGATCAGTTCCCCTGAACTCAATCTGACTGAAATACTTGCAGGGATGAAATTATTCTTATTGATGTTTTAGTTTATAAATAACACTGAAGGCCTTGGGTGGTGCATTAATGAATGCTTCGAGACAATGTAGTTCAGTGCACATAATCAAATTGTTAATTTTCCAAACCACTAAATGTATCAACTGTCAAATGTAAAATACTCACAATGTTCATGACAGCGAGGACGTAGTCCTCCACAGCTTTGCTCCCGTGATGGTCCACCATTTTGGGATCCGCCACCACTAACGTCTCCACCCACTTTTCTCTGCTTACGGAGCGCTGATGGATTCTGCGCCTCCGCTTGTGATGGCGTCTTTCCCACCGCTCCCGCTGCCTCTCGATGTCCTCAAAACTCTGGAGGGTATCTGGAGATGCAAGGATTTCAGAGTTCACACATCATCTGACATACGCTGAGATGTTTGACTTATTTTATGTTTTGGGATGGAAGAGTCTGTCCTACAACTGATGCAAAGTAAAGGAAGTGGACATCCTAATAATTGAGAGACAAAAAATTATCTCACCTTTCAACCTGACACACTGAATGTCGAAAAATTATACAAACGTTGGTTGAATAGGTTTCACAACCTGCTTTTAGTGTTTTGTATGTAACTTTATTAGTTTCTCGTGTGCATGGACTGTTTTTTTTTCAGTGTTGATGTATTACAGACTGCTGCAGGAGATACTTTTTCCCTACAATCATCGGGATCCACAACAACAAAAAAACCTTTGCTGGCATATGTTACAACATTTAATTTCCCTTTGGGATCAACAAGACATTCATCGACTTTCCATCACCATGCTCAGTGGCTGGGAAGAGGTGTTGGCGTGCTGCATTTGATTTTCATCAAGTATTGTGCCATGCATTGTGGCGAACCCGTCTACCTTGGTATCTACAGCTTTATTCGTTAGACAACCCTTCCAAACAAAGTCAGACGTACTTAGACTCTTTTGTAATTGCCGTCTTGAACGCCGTCAAAAATGTCGACTGAGGACGACAAACTTTAAAACTCGGCTCTTGAGTTCCAATTAGGCTCAGCCTGCAGTAAACTTACAGAGAAGGTTGGCACTTGTCTTGAGTGTTTTCTACTTGAGAACTAATCTCAAGCAATCAAGGAATCTAAAGTGATTGCAAAACGTCATTTCTACTTGGCATTGTGTAAACACACACTTGTGTGAACCGGAGCAAAAAGCCAACAGAACTCCTCTTTCTCTACTAGCTTCAACTCATTAGGTGTTTTTGATTGAAAATACCTAACGGGTACTTTTGACTTTTATGAAATTAGACTTTTATAGCGCTTTTCTGAACACTCAAAGACACTTTGCAATTAAGACCAGAAAGGGTGTACTTAGTTTCTCTGGGAACAGCTTTGTTTTTTGTTTGCTAATCAGCAACAGTGCAGTGCGTGGACGCCTCTGTTCAAATTATTGTATTTTTGATAATTGTTTTTTATTTCAACAATTTAAATATTTCATTGGAAAATGCAATGATTGTGTATTTTTTGTTTTTTACAACTGAAATAAAAAATAAAAAAATTTTTCTTTTAACCGTTCTTTTCTTTCTATGAGGAATCAGGTGATTTTAAAACTGAGCCTCAAAACTGAATTATCAGTAAAACGGCTCAACACCTTAGTGCAGGATGAATTTATTTATGAGCACAACACAAATGTCTTTTTGTGTTGATAGAAACTCAACATCAAAAGGAATCATTTACATATTTAAGGTCTTTATAAACATCTCATCCTTTTTACCCAATTCATCTGTTTACTCTGTGAAGGGCACTTTCAGTACATTCTTAGCAAAAATGCTTCACGCAACGCATATACATAGTCTTGGAAATGCTTGTTAGATTAATATGAATAAGGAAGAGTTATGACCAAGAACACCAGCAGCACATCGACCTGCAGATTTGGAATAAAATCATTAAAATAGACAAACAGCTGCGAGTGCTGCTCCCAGGGATCAATGAGAACAGTACGGGCTCTCTGAAAAAGTGATACGGTGGAAATAAATCTTGCGCTTAAAGACAGATTTAGAATAAATTTGGCAAATAATATTTATAGCAAGACAGGAGCTAATAAAGTCATCCCTTTTCGGTGGATTAGTCAAACCGATATAGGTGTGATGGCTTAAGCGTAATGAAAGTCAAAAAAGGGACTCAAATTAGATTTCCTCAGGGGTTTTACAGATCCTGGAGGAGGAAGCATCAATCTTGAACTGTTTTTTTTGTTGTTGTTGTTGTTCGTGAGCCAGAGTGCAGATGGACTGCCGCTTTAAATGCAAACACAAGTGGAAAGAAACGATAAGGAAGAGATATAAACCTTACATTAATCCCATACTAGACTTATAAAGGATCAGTATGGATCTTCTGCAGCTGCTTTATATGTAAAGTACATGAGTTAATATATGTTTAAAATGTGAGCCGAGGATTCAATAAGATAGAAATATTACAGAAACTATCAAAATGGCCGTGACTTGATCATTTGCACACATGTTGGTGTTCTGAAGGCCACATGATCCCTTTTCGGCTTCATGGCTCCTTGCAGACACCTGCACACTTATAACATGCCTGACTCTGAGCGACGAGACATGTGAAAGTGTAACCAAGTGATCTGCGTGGAAACGGGGTTGAAAAGAGTAAAAATATGTGAAACAGAAAATATCCAAACTTAGAGGAGAGTACGGACCGTTTGGGAACAAAGTCATAGTCGCGTGTACCAAGAACAATTGCAGCTGCAATTGCTAGGAAAGTTCAGGATGAAAAGAGGCACACAAAAATCACTGGGATTAGAAAGAAATGTCAATTTCAAGAACCAAAACTACTACCAGGAAAAAGAGGAACGTTCAAGAACGGGCTTCTCCATCCACTGAACTCAAAATTATTTATCCATTTTTCAGAGATTCTCTGAAAAACTAGTGAAACAATTATTATAATAGCAATGATTATTGAAAACTTCATACGCAGAAACCTGTTAAAAGATGTTAAAAAGCTTAATGATGTAAATACAAGAGATATTTCTTATAGATTTCACCTTCAACTAGTAAGACTTTATAACGGTCAGCAGTTTTCCAGGGTCAGTACTCGACCTTTTCCAGAGGAGGTTTTCTGCCACAAAAATACTGAATGATAGAAAAAGTCACAAAGAGCGTCAAAGGGGTTCAGCAGTGGTGCAGAGGCAAAGCACAACCCATGTCGGGAGGCCTTGGTCCTCGACCCGGTCGTCACAGGTTCGAGTCCTGGCCTGATGACTGAAAGCAACAAGTGAATGACGATGAATCTCTAAGGTCCTGTGTTGCTGGATTTCTCTCTTGTTTGTGCTGTAGGCAGTTCCTTTTTTTTTTTTTAACTCCAGAAGCTTATTTTATGCAGCACTTGTCCTCTACCCAAACTTTTGTAAGCTTAAGTTGCTCAGTATTGTGTTCAGGTCAGACAGAGGACAGAAAGAAAGCTGCCAAAATCAGACGGAGTGTTGTAAAAGCCTGGAGAAATATTAATGATGATCACATTCACTTATACATATATATAAATTTATAATTGCAAAAAGTCTAGTTTGTGTGATGCATATTTTTAAAGAAATCATTTATGCAATCGAAACCTCGAGATGTTCAGAAAAAAAAAAAGAACTTAAAGGAAGGATGAAAATGTTCAATGTCTTAAAGCGAATTCTCGTAAATTTTTTACGAACCAATTCAGCTTTTGAAATGACTGACAAAAAAGGCTCCCTGGATGTACTGGCTAAAAAGTAATAATAAAAAAAATCTGTTTAATCTCCCAAGGTTTTTAAACCGTCCTTCAAAGTCAAGTTCAGCCAGCTCAGAATTTTAAACAGCTGATTTATGAGAGAATATATATATTATTCCTCAGACTGGAGCCATTTATTACCGAGGGATGAGCTGCACAGAGAGGATAAAGCAGGCATCCTTTTGTCTCACAGATCAGCATCCGTGGATTAATCTGTGAGTAAAACTCTTTCTGCATAATGTTGCCTTCATCTTTAGATTGTTCCTGAAATAATCCAGCATCGTTAAAGTCGGATTTCCCACTGCAAATTCAATTGGGTGAAACCCGAATAACATCATATAAAAATGTATGTGTGTTGTACGGGACGAGTCGTGACTTACTTTGGATTCCACAGGTGCCGTTGAGACCCGGTTTCCCTGAGACGGGTTGGATGACTGGACGGTGGACAGGAGGAGACGCGTGGCGTTTGTAGATGGCGTGGGCCTGAGGTGCTGAGGTCTCAGCGCTGGACTTCTCCAGAGGCTGAATGAAAAACTCCTCCTCAGACAACTTAAACAGCCCCGTCTGCAGAAAACAGGAAAACGGAAACATTCAGGACATTAGATTTTACAAGACCATTCATGAAAATATTCATGGACTAAATCTAAAACATTAGTGGAGTGTGTAATTATGCAAAAGAGAGGACAATTTGAGTCTAATATTGAACCGGGTTGCCAAGAAAAGCTTGGATGCTTTTCTTAGTATGGTATACAAGATGGAGGAAATGTGTTTGTTCTTTTGTTAACAATCCCATTCAATGAAAAAAATTACAGCATTATTTTCAAAGTTCGGCGCAATTTAGACAAACAGAAATAACAGGAAGCTTGATGGAGTAAAATGTTTAATCTCAAGTTGTGGCATAAAACCAGAAAACAATTTTTTATAATAGCAAACTGTACCCTAACATAACCTATATACAGAAAACTAAAAGCTTCTGCTGGGGAAATGTCATGGTTTGAAAAGCTAAAACCTCACCTATTATAGTAAATTATTGACTTTTCGCTTTGAAAATGATGCACAGCGGCCATTTCTGAGACGTTAAGAGCAAAGAGTCACCATTAAGTGCATCAGGCTTGAATTGGTCAATGACAGCTAAGTGCAACTTAAAGTTCATGATCTTGACAGCTTTCAGGTTTTCAACCTTCAGGACCCGACCGGCTCCAGGGAACCGCTGCCTTTACAGCAACTCCTTTCCTGGAAGAGAAAATTGCACGTATTTGAGAGGCTTTAATGTTTCTTCTTTCTTTTTCTTTATAAAACTCAGTTGTACATCAAATGAAAACATTACTTATTTTTCCATTTTGAAAATTACATAAAAATTATTAAAGTTAATATTGTTTTTTCTTGGTCTTAACTAAGAAAGATAATTCCATTTTAATATAAACAGTACAAGGAATAAAAAATTTTTTTAAAGAGGTTTTTATTTAAAAAAAACAAAAAAAACATAAATATGTCTTACCAAGATTCATCATACCAAGTCATTCCCTTTTGACTTCAAACTTAACCTACAACTTGCAATAAAAATCACATTTTCACGTAAGATTCTTTTTTTAATTATGCTTTTTTAATAACCTATGTTTCAGTCTTCTGACCCAAATAGCCAACTTATAGAGAGACGCATTTGTTGAACACATGTAATACACAAATATATGGCAGGTATACAGAGACACGTGTCCAAAATGGGGCTTTTCCCAGGTAAGAAATTGTGGAAGGCCGGTATGAAATATACAAAATGAGGTTACAAAGTGATAAATCACCCTGGAGCTGGAACAGATATAATGGAACAAATCAAATGTATCTGAAGCGTTGTTTGATTTTTACTTCACTTGCAGCAGTTGAACATTTGACTTGATGTTTCTCTAAGCTTTAACTTTGATGTGTTAAACAGAATTTCTTTCAAATGGGAAAGACAGGACAATGCGCAGCTGAAGTGAGTCAAAAGTATGTTTATTTTCTATAACTCAGGGAATGGCTACCCTGAATTATACAAAGTTGCCCATGTCTCCGATAAGTGTCAGAATTACCAAGAAACGGTAACAGATTAAGCTGATGCTAATATTGCCCCATTTTGTGCGCGGCCAATACTACTGCCTTGATGATTTGTTTCTCGACAAGTTAATGTTTCAAAACATGACAGAAAAATCATTAAAAAATCAGCAGCAATAGTTCAGAAACAAATACCAACCATAGCCATGTCAATCATCCCCAGAACTGAATCCTATAGAAAACCAGCAGGATGAGCTGAAGATGAGATGAGACCCAGGACCCCCTGACAATTCAGAGATTGTGCAAAGACAAACAGCAGAACGTCATCCTGTAAGCCCAGGATGACGTTCTGCTGGCAAAAGGAGGCTGTCAAAGTGGGATTTGGGTTTCTCTCCAGGAGAATTTGGTTTTCTTCCTGGTGTACTCAGATTGAAACCTGAACATTTCTAACACTTTCAGTGTCAGATTCCAAAAACACAGTAAAAGATTTTACAAATAAACTGTAAATATTGTCTTGTAAAAGCACCTATAAAGTAGAAAAGACCTGACAGCATGCAATACAGACCGACTGTTTTATAATTATATGAAACTTTGCTAAGATGGCCACTCTTCTTTTCCTTCTGACCATCCTGACTTTATATTTAACTCCCGTCCATCACCTGCTCCGGTTAACTCTCCTTCAGCTGTCAAGGAGCTCCTGCGGCGCTCAGACAGGAGGGCTGGCATACTAAACGGACTACAAGGCGAACGCTGAACGGCGCGCGAGGGACGGCGACTCTCGTCACCGACAGATTCAGAGCCAGACAGGAGTAGCAGAAATGTAATATGAGCATGTTAAGAAGGTCATTTACAGATCTTGTGCAGCAGACAGATCAGAGGATGAGTTATCGCTGGGTTTTTCAGAGCGGATGCATTTGAAACCTACCTGCCATCGAGCATCAAACGATACTCAAGTGAAATGGAAAACATTTCAACATTTGCTTTGAAGATCAGGCTGGATTCTAAAATGAGAGTCTTTCTACTGGACATGTTATGAGTTCCTCTATTGGAGTGTTGTGTGTTTATAAGTAATGACAACGGTTTAAAAGAAAAAAAAAAAAGCACATCCGTGATGCCTGGACTGATGCAATGAGCGACAGGTGAAATGAAATCACATCATTGGAGTCATTTTGTACAACGGACGAGCCGTAATGAGATGTTCTGCCCAGATTTACCGCAAACAAAAGATGCCTGAGTTTTATAAATAAAGCAAGACTTACCACCAGACTGTTTGGGTTGTGCGTACTTAGTGATAATAAAATCAAGGTTCTCTCAGCGACTTCAAATAAAAGTAAACGCTAAATAAATGCTGTTCTTTTACAAGTGTTAAGTTTTAGTATCTTTTCCTCCACAGTATAAGGAAGAAAAAGAAAAAAAAAATGCCTCCACACTCTCCACTTGTTGGAGACTTTGTAAATGCCAACTTATCTCTGCACCGCTGTTGAAGTCTGCATCGTTTAACGTAGCAGAGTTCTTAGGAGATAGTATTCCTGGCATGACCCAAAGGTTGCAAGTATGAGGCGTCTCCTCTTAGAAGTTCAAATTTTCGATGCAAAAATACATTTTTACAAGTCGGGGGTAAACAAGAACTGTCAACAAAATACAAGTTTCTTAGTGAGTTTTGGGGAAATCGCTCCATAATAAAGCTTTTACCTTCAGTCACTGAGCTCTTGCATGTTGCTTGTCTAGTTTTATAATCCAGAACATGGATGCTCTTTGAAGGAATATAACGTTTTCTGTGGGGGAAAAAAAAGTGTGCTTTGCATTGCAAATGAGAGAGCATGAGATTTCCTGGAGAATTTTCAACCTGCAGAAAAACTTCTATAGGCCCAGCATGGTGGCCACATCGGCAGACCGAAGCAGAACTGGGAACACTGGCTTCATGAATGTAGCTACATACAGAACACCGCTACATTCAAACCTGTTGCACTGGGTTTCACTGAAAACCTTTCATATTAGCATGCTCTCATGCCAATAAGATGGCAACAACACAGATGGATTTTTTTCCCATTTTAGGGCCAAGCCTGATCAGACTGCAGAACTCACCGAGGTGCAGAAACGTGGGAAACGTCCCCTGTGAAGATTATAGCGTCGCTTCTATAATACATCTGCATCTGCATGTGCAGATGTGCTTAATCTGCACATGCAGATTTCTGGGATGAAGAGAGCAGGAAGTCGCCAAGGAAAAACTTTTTTGATGATGGGGAGTGCAGAAGTCATAATTGCCTTCACACTGCAATTAGGTTTCTCCAACTATCCCGACGCTCAGACATATTTAGACAGTTTTAAGGTCCTGGATACTGTATGCAGGGCATAATTTCCTCAAGAAATGGCTGAAAATCAAGGAACATACATTTTTACTGGTGTTAGAAGTCAAGTGGTCAAAGCTGCAGAATGCAACTTTTATAAATATGTTGTTCATGGTTTTTTTTTTTTAATGTTTTTGTGAAAACTGTCACCATGTAGTTAATGTACAACAGGAGGTAGAATATGTGGAAAAAAAACAAACAAAAAAATCAAGCTCCTCTGCCTCCTTCCTGTTTTTCTTGTATCTGTGGAAATATTACGCTCCCAGTCAGAAACAACCAATCAGAGCCAGGAGGAAGCTCTCGGCTCGATGTGCTAATGGCAGAAAAACGACTTCCCGTTACAGGAAATCTGTTTATCCACCATCATCGGTGGTCATGGTAATGAGCCTCAGCATCAGACTCCTGTATGGGGAAGCAGAGAGCAGTGTGTACACGAGCCTGATTGACAGTAAGACCCGTGTCCTGACTCTGATTGGTTGTTTCTCCACCTTAATCCTTATTTGTAGCTTCGGAATAAGGTTATTTGTCAACCGTAGAAAATCACTGCAGCTCTGAACAATTACTTTGTAGATTCTGTGAGCAATGGTCCCCAGCTGCAAAAATTCATATCAACGCCTTTAAATTCTGCTACATAACTTTTTTTTTTTTTTTTTTATCTATTTCAGGCTCTGGTTGGGAAAAGTTATTTGTGACCTCAAAACCTCCAAGCTTCACACATCATTTGGCATGGATGTCAAAGTTTTATTTCAATTTACGGTTATTCTAAATAGCTCTACAGTATGAGTGAAGCCATTTTTCTAGAAGTCCTTGATTGTAATGCTGGTAGTGTAATAATTGTAGTGCACGGCAGCCTCACTTCTGTAAGTCTGCCCCCTGGAGGCCGAGGCAGCAGTGTAGTTTACCACCATCAGCGCATGAACGGGTGAATGTAGTGCTCTATTCAAGCACAGGGCATTTGCCATTTTTACACCAATTCATAAATCCACCAGAACGACAAGCTGAATTTCTACAGTGTCTTAGGTAATGGAAACAGAGGAACATATTAAAACATATGAATAATAATTCATATATTCTAAACCAAATGCAATTTAGCTTTCAATCATTCCCAGTTTTCATGAACAAAACAAAAACAAACTCCCTGAACAGATGGCAACACCTGAGCTACCTGCGCTAAGCCGCACTGCTCATCTGATCACATCTGCTCACTAAGCTACAGCTTAGAAAACATCTGGTGTAACTTTTCAGATATTACAGGTAAGTCTCCACTTTTTGAAAATTAAATCAAATGCTTTGTTTATAAATCCTCGACTTTAAATCGTTCATCATGAAGAACAAAATAAAGCAAAGTTTGGGGGCTACATGCTGCTCCAGCTGGTGTTTTCAGCAGCAGCTGTCAGTCTGAGCAGAAACAGGCAGATGACAAAGGTTTAAAGTCCCTGCGTATAAAGTTTTGTATCGCATGAACAGATTAGAATGGAAGTTGCTGAGAATGAATTTCCAGGTATATGTGTGTATTTTTACTATCAGCTCCCAGGCTAAAATCTGGCTTCACAGTGACAGCATAAATCATCTGTCCTCCTCAGTGAGATCAAATGTGTCCTTATGTGGGTTTTTAGAAGCAGCTGGCAGTCTGAGCTCTGCCAGAGGAACAAGAGGCAAAGTAAACAAAGTCGAGCTATAGCTTATAAGTCACCGAGAGAGACTGGTCACCCAAGGGTGATTACTGGCAAGGAGAGACAACGACAGAATCTAAACATACCGTGGAGGCATCTGCAGGTACCTTTACGTGCTGCTTAATATTCTGCAGCCACCTGACAGGCTCCAAATTGACCCCAGTAGGGATTTTAACCCGTCACTTTTGTGCTTTGTGGTTTGATTGGCGTGCAAAAATGATGGAGAAGAAAAGGAAACCGAGCGACTGGAGATGCGTTTTGATCCACCTCTATCACAGCTTGTGCCTTTCTAGTTTTATCATGACATGTTTATTGTAGGTGGACTGATTAACTTCCTTATAGATGTAGCTGTGAGCAACTGACAGATAGAGGGGGGGGAAATAATTGGATTTCTGAAAGCGTTGAATGTTGGACACACACTGAGTCGATATGTTTTATTGCTGCTCATTTATCTCATGTTTGAAGCTTTGCACAATAAACTACAGTCCTACTTGAGGATAAAGGGTCTTAATTCAAACTGATGTTTCAAATTTGGGTTACAGGTCTTACGGTCAGAAACATAAGTCCTGGATGTAGTGTAACTCTTATTTGATCTTGTGCCTATCTGCTTGTAACGTTACTGAAAAATGAGACAAATGTTAGACTTCATAAGTGGGATGAAGCTGTTCCACAAGTGATGAGAGTTAGGAGACATGCAAGTCCTCTGAGAGAACAATCACACAAAATGCAAACCTTTGATTTTATTTTCAGACGGCCCAAATATCTCCGTGGTTGCATAACAGCCCGTCTTTCATGAGTGTGGCTACATCAGTCGCTTTACGCAGTTCAGAACCGCAAGGAACCGCAGCCCGTCTTCGGGTCTGACCCCTGTTACTCTTAAAAGAGAGCCTCACTCAGGTACGTTGCTTAACCTCATTCTGTCTTTAACACCCTGCAGCGCTCTGAGGGGGTATAACAGAGATTACGTGGTAAATCAGCAGCTACACCTTTTAATTCGACTCTTGTCACCAAGCAGAGCCAGTACAGCAGAGGTGATACAGACGGCGCCCCAATCTCTGCCAATTAAAAACCAAAACGGCTCAGAGCAACAGTTCTCATTACCGATCCCTCAGTGGAAAGAGAAAGCTCTAATCCTACAGATTTATGAGCATTATTTAATATATCTTAATATTCCGGCTCACTATTTTGTGAACTTTTACAGGCCACACACATTATCTATTTGCAAAGTATTTGACCAATTCTGTTGTATTTCAGAAATAGCAAAACTATAATCACCTATTCTCCTCATTGTTTGCTCATGCAATTTCAGAAAGTTTGCTGAGAATATATTGCGCTACGTTGCCAAGTCGCCCAGTGAAGGAGGCAAGGAAAAACAGAAAAACCCACCTTTTCACAAATATGAAAAGGTGGGTGAAAAGAATGATATAAAGTAAAAGCAAAGGTTATAGGTCACAGTTGGCTTTTTATGTAAATCAGGAAAGGCGTAAAAGACTATTAAAATATTTACTTATAATACCTTTTTATTAAAATACCTTTTAATAAAAAATAATCATCGCATATTGTCTACCGTGAACACCTGATCATTTGTTGCAAATAATATAAGATCAGGCAGGGTTTAATACAAGTTTCTTTTTTTATTTTCCTTACATAATTCAAACTATGGGAAGTTAAACCTGAAACTTGAGGAGCTCTGGGTCGACCATATTTACAGACAGGTTTTTTCAATATCTCAATGTATATCTAAAATGTATACATTTTTGTCCAGTTTTTGCTTAAATGCTGGACTGAGTGCTTTAATCTTTCAGCAAATGGGCCTTTTTAGGTCTGTATGCTCCAGTTAACGATTAATCGATTACTAAATTTGTTGACAATTATTCTCAATCATTTCAGCCCTAAACAGATGAGATTAAATGTTTATTTTTCCACTTAAAGAGAGACTGAAAATTTAATTCAGTGCATGCTTACACTGTTTGAACAGCTGTGGTTCTTGGTATAAATTATTTCTAAGTTTTATTTTGAAGGGATGCTCACCACATTCACCGTTTTTTTTCTTGGAGCATCTCCACTGGGACCGTCTTTTAAAATAAACACAGGCAGCACACACCCATTGTTCATGAATCTCTCAGGGGACTGGTTCCACTCAGCCCGCAAAGACATTTCCTCAAACAAATATAAGGAATCGATATTACATCGACCACACACTTTATAAATGCGCAACTGTAAGACAGACTTCGAAATTACACATCACAGCATGCCGGCGAGGAGCTGGAGCCACGTACGGCAGGAAACGAGTTTCGTTCAGGCTGAAATCAGGGTTCGTACCATATAAACGCCCCGAGGCAGTGGAGAATCTATAAAATATCCTGACATGTTTTGGTTTTATACTAACCGATTAAGCAAATGTTTTTCTCAACCGACAACCGGCTTAACACATTTACCTAAACCTTGATACGCTGCAAGTCAAAAATAATGGACAGCTAAAGAAGCAATTCCATTTTAAAGAGTAAAAGGAAACGAGGAGCGCTCTCAAGGTTCAGGCAGAAGGTGGACAAGCAGCCCAGACCTCAGCAGTCAAACAGGAAGCACATCTGCTTCTTACTGCGCTTTGAAGATCTTTTCTAAATGTACGTTTGCTGCACAGAAAGTTTACACTCAAGCGGGAGAGACAGGAAATATAAAAAAAAAACAAAGAAAAGTTCTCACACAGTTTCCAAAGACTGCTTTTATAAACGGGCAATTAGCTGCTCTTGGAACACAAGAGTTTCTCTAAACAACAACAATCCGGCAGCTGAAGCATAAAAACGGAAAAAAAAAACAATAAAAACTGTACCGCATTGTACAATAATGAGTCGAGCTCACTATATTTCAATTAAATACATTAAAAAAAAGGACAAAGGGTTCATGAAACCTTTCTGAGATTGTTAAATAACATCCAGTGCAATGAATCGCCTTGAGGAATCCCCCATTCGCAAAAAGAGTCCACCTGTGTGTAATGTAATCTTACTGTAAAACCAGATGTTTGTGGAGGTTTATTAGAGAACACCAGGAAACAGCAATCGAGATCAAAGAGCTCAGGGACAAAGTGGTGGAGAGTTTTATGACTGTGTCAGCTTACAAAACCAAACCCCAAGCTCCCGGCACCTTAAAGCATTCTTCCACTCAACATTTCCAAAACAGAAGAGTACGGCACAAACATGTGACGCATCCTTCTCCACGTAAACAGACAGGCCAGGCAGGCAGAGGATTCATCCGAAGCAGCCAAGAGGTAACCCCGGGGGAGCTGCAGGGAACCACAGCTCAAAGTGGGACATTCAGGGAACAGGACGGCCATTATTCAAGCACTCCACACAGCTGCCTCTTATGAAAGAACGGCAAGAAGAAAGCTTTAAGAAGTCACTCTGAAGTGCTGGCAAACGTCACATGGAGCACACAATGCGCGTCCAGCTGAAAACCCCCATTCTCAAGGGGTAGCATATCGGTGGCCGAATCACCCTCTTCAGGGAGAAGATACAGAGTGGATGGGAACATGGATGCAGCCGAGCTCAGAGGATTCCTGGAAGAAAACGAGTCGAAAGCGGCAAGAGCCTCGAACCCGGCTTTCCTCACGAGACCGAGGCCAATCCTGAACATACGACCAGAGCTACAGCGGAGCGGCTTAAAGTCAAATTATTTTTGTCTGATGAAATTGACCAGTTAGGATTCGAATCAAAACCAAATGAAGGATCTGACATTCCCAGACACTATCCATGTCTGTCAGGGTGCTCAGTCATATTCAGTGAATTAGGATATATGTTATGCCACTATCCATCCATAGCATTTGGGTCTGAAAAGGACTGAAGCAATAAAGACATTTTCAGAGTATTTACTAAAATGTCCTTTTTAAAGGGACGCCATCAGAGAGCAGCTTCCCAACAAAGGCATGCATGGACTTTAGTGGGGGGAAAAATGAATACCTGGACTTGTGTGAATTTTTAATGGCTCTTTATCGCTTGTAATCTAGATAATCATAAAGTTTGGTGTGGTTAAGTTGCGTGCAACTATTGCCGCAGACATGGCAGTGGATTAAGTGGAGCAGAAATCACCAGCAGCATTTTGAACGAAGTTGATTTAAATTTAAAATGTGCAGAAAAACGTTTGGCTTCTTACTCTTATCTCGCCGAACGCGTCGAAGGGTGTACTGATGTCAACTAAACACAGTTTTATCTTTGTGACCCAAATGCAAGTGAATTAATGTCAACATGTCAGACCATGAGAACTAAATGTTGAATCCTCTGAGCAAAGAAAACTAAACAAAAACAAACTCTTTAAGATGGTGTTTGTTTCTGAGATTACATTTTTTTCCTCATTTGTGAAATTATTGTTTTAAGTTATCTTTTTGTTGCCTAAAAAACAACAACAGTTCTTCTGATGTTGAGTTTTAGCTGCACTGTTTGTAATAAGTACAGTGTTTTAAATCACTGCCCCACTCTTCTTAGTAGATTTCCCATTCAGTCAAACTGAAGGGTTTTGGGTCTTCAAAGTTTTGTTTAATGCAAAGCCACAGAATCTCAGTCAGATTTAAGTCTGGACCTTCATTGGGCCACTTCAGAACCTGAACTGCATTTTTATCTTGCCGTTCTGAAGCGGTTGTGCCGGTGTGCTTTGAATCGCCGTCCTGATGCTTAACCCAGCTGAACTCTACTTTGTAGAAATGGCTTCATAATCATTTCCTGGCAGAGGACAAAGATTTTGTTTTCAAACAGATTGGCCCTAATTAATCTCTTTGACAAAGATCCAAATGAAACTGAACCACTTATGGTAGATCCCTCATTTAAAAAGTGCAAACTATCTTTTCACAGCAGGCAAATAGGATTTGGATTACCTTTATTTATCTACAAGTGAAGCTGATTTAACTTACTTCACTTTTTTTTTTTTTTTTAAAAGTTTGATTTAAGAAAAGAGTTCAACCAAAGTTTTGTGAAAAGTAAATTAAAATGAAAAAAATAAATAAATAAAATAAAAACAAAAGTCACGATTTCCAGTCAATGTAGAACAATTACACATACAAGCTGATGCTTGAATACAAAGGTTTCTTTTCTCAATAATTATTTCAAAATATTTAACAAATAAAACCAGCCAAGAATAAAAGAAGCGATCAAAGAACAAGTGATGCGTTTCTTGGCTATTACCCTGCAGTGGGCTGAAATGTTTAGTAAACCCAAGCCTTAGAAAACTGCTTCATTCAGAACATTGCATATTTTTTAATTATTTAAAAAAAGTAGCCCTGGTACTTGAAAAGTTGACTGTTATTTTAATCCAAAAGCAATATGCAGCGTTGAGCTGCTCTGCACAGTTGCAGATACTCGGTGCAATGGAACAATTTTAATTAACTCACAAAAAAAAAAAAAAAAAAACTAAAAAGAAATAATTTCCTCACAGCCACTTCACATGGGGTTGTAAATCTTCTGACTCCAACTTCTTACTCGATGTAGTCCAGTCCTCGAGAGCTGCCGTCCTGCGGCTTTTAGATGCAGCCTTACGCCAACAGAACCGGATCAGTTCTGAACAAGCCTGGTAACGAGCCATTCATTGTATTCAGGTGTGTTGGAGCAGGGATGCATCTGATAGTTGCAGGATGGTGTCTCTGGAGGACTGGACTTGAGCTCCCCTGCCCTAAACAAATAAACAGCAACAACACTTTCTGCTAAAAAATCCTGTCGCACCATCATGAAGGATGCCAAGAGGGAGGGAAAAAAAAAAAAAAAAAAAAAACATCAATCTTTTAAATTTGATATCTCGAGGTTTGACAGAGAGCCGAAAGATTTCTGGAGAAAGTTTCGCATTCAGTGGAGAGGTTTGTGAACCGTCTTGGCTGCAGGCTTTCAAACCTCGTGAACCTGGTGGTGGTGAAGGCACTGTGCTCCGAGGCTGGTCTGGTGTCACTGATGCTGGTGCACTGCATGCAACGGATGAAATATTAATAACGATGACCACCTCCAAATTCTTCTACTGCAACTTTAAATCTACAGCTATGTGGTTGCGGCAAGAGAACAATCATCCAAAACAAATCAGAAGTGGTTTAATTGAGGAGTCTAACTTTCTGTAATTCACTTCCACACTAAATTTGTTAATCAAATCTGCAGCAGGCCTGGGCCTCCAGAAGTAATAATAACAGGCAGCATTGTTTTGACTCTCAATTGTATGATGTGTTTACCAGGCGCACCATCAGGTTTCTCTGTCCTTTTTTCAAAAGGTTGATTTTATGGCTTCGTTATGACGAGGAAATTGATTTTTCTAATGTGGCTGAGGCGACGCAACCTTTTTTTAAACCAGCTGTAACGACGCTGCTGAGGACAAACAAAGCAAATATGCACAGACACCACTGCTGGATGCAGCACCAGTGAAAGTCTGGCAAAGCATCAGAGGAGAAGGCCCCGATTTTGGGTTACGTCCATAGACTCTTATTATTTTGATCGCTTGGACGCTTCTGCTGTGCAGATTAAGAACAGTCCAGCTGAAGGAAAGTATGTAAATCTCCCCCAGCACACAGAACTGATTTATTAAACTAAATTTAAGATGCTTTAATCAACGGGGTTTGGATAAAGCTCTCTAAATCAGGGGTCTCCCTGCCTTATCCTTAAAATCTACCGTCCTGCCAGAAGAATCCCTCTTCAGCATAGCTCAACCAAATAATTCAATGACATGTCCAGCCTGGTATCACGTCTCTTTTGATGAGATACTAATAATATGCAGATGTGTTAGAGCAGAGATGGATCTATGACCCGCAGGACAGTAGGTCTGGAGACCAAGGCTCCAAACTAATCTCAGAATGGTTACAAACACAAAAATTCTCACATTATTGAATTTATGTCTCCAACAAGTGTTTTCACAATTTAAAACACTATAAGTCATAGGGTTCTTTCACAAACTTTAATGTGTGTATGATGCAATAATAATCTCACCAAGCATTTTTGGTCTAGTTTCTAGTGCAAATATCTCAGTACCCTTGAAATAAGACAAAAGTAACTTGCGAGTAAATTTTCATGAGATATAGTGTCTGTTTTAAGTCAATAAGTCCTTAATATAGTTGAAAAAGGACGAGCCATATCTTAAATAATCTGCCAGTGGAAAATGATTTAAGCTTGATTGACTTAAGCTCCTATATCTTGCTGAAAAGTTACTTGTAAGATAGTTTTGTCTTATTGCAAGTGTACTGATATTTGCAGTAAAACCTAGATTTGTGTTTTTGCAGTGTATGTTCTCCCGTACATTAAACACAAACGCCGAGTTTTGACATTATTTCAGATCATCGTATTACTCACCAGCCCATTGCATGTACTTATCGCAGCACTCCCCTTGGCGGCAGTCCTGTCCCACACCTCGCCTAGATAGTGACACCTGGGGTCTCCGGGCCGACGGATCTTGGCCCCTTGCAGGCCACCGTACCTCCTCTCTGTGGTGAACCCCGGAGCCAGCAGGTTTGGGTTAAGGGTGAGGTTAAAGCGCAAGTTGTGGCCGCCGTGCAGAAACTGGTAGAAGACTCGATCGCTGTCAGCTCTCTCCTGGGAGGTTTCCCGGCGCTGTACGCGGCGGGCATGGTGAGACAGGATGTTTGACAGGAAGTGGCCTCTGGCATCGACTCTGGTGGGGTGAACCACTTCATACGGAGGCAGGTCACGCAGATATCCCTCTGTAAAAGCCACAGTGTGAAAGAATTATGTTTGGGAAGATGGGCTAATATATCGTGGGACTAAAGAGGGCAATTAAACAATTAAGGGTCTGTAAAGCTGTGAATCAGACGCTGAAACTCTAAACCACATCTCATGACTGCATAATAATGTCATTTATGTGCCTGGATGCAGACGCAGTCTTTCATTAATGCTCAAAACCTAATTTCCTTTTCACCATTTGTCTTTCACTTTCATGTGCAGTGGGTTATTTATGGCTTTTGAAATTTATTCGAATGGAAATGATCCTTAATTTCCTCCAACCTGAAGTGGATGCATCAGCAGGATCAAAAGATGAATCTCTAAGAGCTCCAAAAGATTTGATTAAAAAGAAATTTTGCCTTCAAAAGGCATAATAATAGTACATATTATTCAACAACCCCTCTAGAGGAAAGTGGGGGAATGTGGGTTAGTTAACCCGGCATGACATTAAAATGTCTTAGAGATCAATTAGAATATATATGAAAGAAAATCTTTTGTATCCATTCAGGTGTTGCTGGAGAGAAGATACCCCAAGCAGCACATTCCTTAGTTCAACTCAAATCCTTTTAGTTCAAATGTATTTTTGTGTCTGTAACTTGATCAGTTATAATTTGCGCATCTTTTAAGTGACATCATGCGGACTGCCTTAAAGCATATTACTTACAAAACACTGCAGTCAGAGAATGAGGGAGAACGTTTCAAAAAATAGTCAAAGTTGACAGCTGGCTACAAAAGCTACATTCACAGGAAACAGTATTTGACTTTTTCACCCCAACCAAAAAAACGCAATATAAAAATAATATAATCCTAAAAACGATGACATAAGTTTGCGTCAGTGAAGCGCATCATGTCACCTCCCCACCGCTCCTGAGTCCGACTACACACCCAAACAGACTTCTCTATAAAAGTTTCTGTCACAAAAGGTCATTGCCATTGGATGCGTTTTCAAAGTGTGACCACGTCCAGGAGTGGCTGAAGCGCTTTGGACTCTCTGGACTAAACGAAGCACTTCAGTTTGCCATGTCTCACAACATTGTGACAATGCCGTCAGCTTTCATCGCTCAACGTCTTCAAAATCGATCCGTAGACGGAGCATCAATTATTCCTTCCATATAAATTGTTCCGACGTCAACATGCTTCATCTGTGCATGTAGGACACTTGCTCACACAGACGTCTGATTGCAGCTGCATCACTCAGTGGCATAAATGCCCATGCAAAAAATAAAATTCAGCAAAACATTGGACTTGGGCATATTTAAACAATATTTTTGTCATACACCAAAGGACACTAAGGCAATTTTTAAGCATCTAATTTGATATTTTTCTCATGAGATTACACGTATACAGCCGGGATCCCCAGATCCCACCTGTCTTACATTAAAAGAATAAAGCCCTTTTCTACAACTGTAGCCAGGTTTGTGTTTCTTGTGCATATGAACATAGTGTCAGTGTAATATCTGCAAACAGTGTAGCAATGGCAGCTAGAATGATACATCGCTGGGAAAAATCCATCTCAGGGTGAACACAATTGAAATTCCTTTACCGTCCCACAATGGGGTGACAAAGCGTAGAGATTGGGAGAGATGTCATTGCCACAAAAAAAAAAAAAAAAATTACAACAACGAAATGAATACAAAATGCGGGAAAAACTACAGATTTTTCCCGTATCGTTCAGGTTTGGCACAAAAAGAAGAGATAGGTGGTTACATCTGAAAAACATTCAAGGTCCGTTGAACTTGCGTTGAACTTTTATTGGTATTCTGTTCTTCCACCTCAGATGTGACACCTTAACTTTTCTTTTCTTCCAAAGAAAAGCTGAGTCCACAGAGAAAATACCTGAATCTGTTGTGCTACAATGCCACTGTCCTTTAACTCCGGCGAATGAAAATATTAGCACATAAACCTTTTTATTGCAATGTTGCTTCACCACATTAAGCATGCCTAAACATGTGAAACAAGAACGTCACATCCAACTGAATCGTGCTGAGGAAACGCGTCTTATCAAGAGAGAGTGGGAGAGTTTACTCTTTTTCCTGACACGTGTTACTCGGCATAGAGTGAATTTAGACTCATCGCCAACATTGGAGTCCAACTGAGCACTCAAACCAATTTTTTTTCCAGCGCTGCAATTTTTAAATGTACTATAATCCTATCAAAAATAGAATTATGGCAGTGAAAATTGTCCTTCCATCACAGATAAATGTTTTAGTAAGTTTAAATGCAATACTTGTTTTTTTTTTGGCTTCCATTTGTCTAGCGAAACACAAAGGGTGACTCTTTGTTTTGGCGAGGCAGTCTGCACTGATGCATCTGGACAAATGAGAATATCTTCAAAAATGCACTTCATTTCAGTTATTAAATCTATAGGAAATCAATCACATTACATAGATTTAGTAGTAAAGTTTTTATTAAAAAATAGGAGATTTCTTAATAAACGGGAAACTTGTTAACTTGACAAAATGTATTGTTTGTTACTGGTTTCCCATTTGGTTTAAGACACTTTTACTTTACTATCCGAGTTTCTTCTTCTTCTTCTTTTTTAACTGGTTGAGTGATTCCTCCCCTCAGCATCACCTCTTTGCCTTGAATTAGTTTTCTGTTCTCTCTTCTGATGTGAACGGGATTCGAGCTTGGGAGCGCTTTGGCTTTCCGCATCTAAAACAACAAACTCAGGGAATGGCTGGGAGGAGTGGAGTGGAGTGGAGTGGAGAGGTGGAGGCGTGGGAGTGTTTCCGACCAGATATCAGATGCTCCTGTCTCCACGCGGCAGGAGAATGGGAACTGGCTCGCGCATTTAAAAAAAACAAAAAAAAAAAACAAGATACTGTGCATATTGCATCCTGTAAATTCCCAGAGTAAAGCTGCGGTTTCCTGCTGCTGACACGAGAGGTCAGAGGTCAGCGTCAGAGCAGAAGCACTTCCCCAAAGGGTTTCGTGTCGGATCAGATGGAAACGGACGGAACGGCTATGAAGCAGATGTCCGGAGCGACCGCAACGAGCTGTAATTGCTGTGGTCGGCTGCAAGGTTTGCGAACAGAAGACGCAGCTGCGCTTTTAGTCACAGAGAACAGAAAACCACCCGTCTGGGCTCTCGCCTTCTCTGGCTTTAATTAGACGCACTCAAGGAGCAAATGAAGCGCCGCGGAGGCAGGCGGCGCAACAAGAGGTTGGTGTTGATGGAAAAAAGAAAAGCACGGCTCGAAAAGCCTGGTAGGTGCAGGGGGGGAGAGGGGAGCGGGTGACCACTGACCTGGTTCGTGAGGGGATCCGAGAGCTCTGCAGATCTCCAGCGCCGAAAGAAGCGCGACGAGGACTTGAATGGGAGACGCTCTTTGTCCGGCAGCGTGGAGCCCCCACGCCGAACGGCTCATCTCGTCAGGACGGGGACCTGCGTGTCAGGAACATCTAATGCCTTCCTATAAAGCTCCGCGGCGCTCAGTTTAGATGAAGTCCATATGAGTCGGATGCGCGCTCGGCGTCAACTTGGACCACGCGCTTCAGCCGCCACAGTCCTAATAAAGATCTCCGGCAGAGGCCTGATCATCGTTTGCGTCCGCCGCTTGCTTTGGCCGCATTCCGGCTCCAACCCTGGAACTTCTGTAAAGTCGGCTTTGGCACCTTTTTGAGCGGTCCTCGGTCTTCCTCCTGTCCTCCATCAGTCTCCTCCCGACGACCAGTGACAGCTTGAAAACTTTTTTTTTTTCCTTTTTTTTTTCCCCTCTGCAAACTTTTTGCAGAGCCACCCCCACAGATGGGAGGACCCTCAGACAATAGGCTGGCTCTTCAAGGACCGTGCGGAGGCTTAAAGGGGAATGGCCGCACCAAGGAATCGGATACAGTCAAACAATCCAGCCCAGAAAGGCTGAGGTCTGCCGGGTTCTCAGTGGGTTCAGACGAGGACCCGCTCAGATGGGATGCATTCACTTAAAATCGGAGAAAACATTTTTAGGTTGGGGGGGTCCACAAACGTGATGTCCTACAAATTATTTTTTTGAGAACAGTTGTTATATTTTTAAACACGCGGCTTAACGTTTTAAATTATTTCTCTAACTTCTTTATTATGGCTTTTTTAAAACAACAAAAAATAAATGCACTAATGTCATTTTTGAAGAGAAAAGAAAAACAACACAAACTCAGTATCTGTGGGCTTAAAATGAACTTCCTTCTGATTTTTTTTTTCTTCTTTTGCACAACTTCATACCAACTTAGTTCTCTACATTTTAAAAATATTTAATTACTTGGTTAATTTTGCTTGAGTGTGATTTTGGTTTTTCACCTCATGCGCCTCTCAGGGTGACACAAAAACAGCAGCTTTATGCTCACAGTGACTTTGTGTAAGTCATTTGCAGTCAAAGGGTTCTGGTTCCAGCTTTGAAGGACTGCTGCACAAGGACTGGGTCAAGAATAGATACTTTGGGACAGGAGCAGCATCCCTCTTTGACAAGCATAAAAAAAATACATGCTTTCATGGTAGACTACAAACATCTCCAACTAGAATGCCAGAAATGTGTAATGAGATTGGTCTCTGATTGGTTGCCAATGTGTGCGTCGCAGATGTAGGTAGTTATACAAAAGTCTGGGAAACTTAAGCAGGTACAGGTAGTTTAGAGTCAGCAGTAAAGTGAAATGTGCTAGTAGCTTCTTAAAATTTTCTTAGCTGCTGTTGTCAGGGAAAAGCTTCATTTAATACCATTTCAGAGTAAGTGTCAAAACTTTATGCCTCAATGCAAAACAATTAGTTAATTTTAGCAAACCAACTAGAGGAGCAAAAATATGTCTGTTTAGTTTGCCAAAACTAAATAGACACACCAAAAAAGCTGAGGAATTTCTGCACTGTCTTTGCAAAACCTTAAATTTCAAATGTCTCTGAGCTTCAAATGCAATTTGCTTTTTCCACATGTGACTGCATTCAAGTTCTAATAATCAGAAATGTTCATTTTCTGTTTATCTGGAACATTTAAAGGGAGAAACTGTCTGTGAGACAAATAAAAACTACCCCCTTTGGCCCTTTGGGAGCAAGGACACTCGAAAATACCAGGATTAATGTACTGTATGCAAATGTGGCGTATTTATAATAACAGACCTTTGTGTGACATTTGTCACTGAGGCACATTAACAGACGATGTTGCTGACGAAGCAGAAGTTGCCCAGAAGAGTGACGCCAAAAAACTCAAAGCGCCAGCAGAAACATAATGAAGATAGATGGACAAGCAGACAGACAGGTGTGTCCTGTTTGACATTAAAAGACAGAAAGGACAGACTGACAAACCTTTATCTTTATTGTACAGCATACAAACCTGCTCAGAGTAACTCAGTGGCAGCTTAAATATCCTAAGAAAGTCTAAATGTTGAGAATCAAACCACAAACGTTATGAAGAGGTCATGGTAGGTCAGTGGTTCCTATGGTCCTGTAGGTCCTGGTGAGCTCGGATGGATGCTGCACATGTCTGGGAGGGAGGAGTTAATCCTCCCCCACCCTCAGTTGCCCTCACACCCCTTCAGGTCACCCTTTTGTGCAGCAGCGCAGCTTCGAGCCCCACAGCGCAGTGGCAACTTAGGACGCTTTCACTTGTGCATGTTAGACTGATCCGTGTCTCCTTGTAAAGCCTGAAGCGTTTAAATGTTGCCCACCATGATCTCTATAGCGCGTTGCACTTTTCAGTAACACTGACATTTGTAAGTCCTTTATTTTAATTTTTTTTATCTTTTTTTTTTTTAGCATTTTCTCCTGGCGTTGCTGGGCCAAAGTGATCAGTTTGGTTGTTTTTACGCACAGCCCGAGTGCGCAACGATTCCAGTCGCAGACCACGCAAGCCCGTTTTGCATTAATGAAGAACGCGACGTCTTTCGTTTTCACCAGTAAGTGTCTGTCATCTTTAGCAAGTGAATGACGGAGCTTTACTACCGCGGGACAGTCTGCGTCTCTCTCTTCCCGTTGACCAATCCTGGCGCGGCGGCGGAGCGACACACATGCATAAAAGCGGATTCCGGGTCAGCTGACATTCAGAGGGGGGAAGCGATGAAGATGACAGGGTGCTGAGGAAGAGCACAGAATCTCTCTCTCCGATGGAGATGCTCTGCAGGGCGCGTGTTGTGCGTTTTTAAGGATGGATGAGCTCTTCAACCAAAGCGCAGCGCCGAACCAAAGTTCCGCTGGAGACGACAAGTTCACGTTCGAGGACATCGACGTGAGCGCGGACGGCTCTCCCATCCTGAGGATATTCATATCGGTGGTGTACTCGGTGGTGTGCGCCGTCGGCTTGGTGGGGAACCTTCTCGTGTTTTTCCTCATGCGGGTGCGACAGGGTCGCAAAAGATCTACCATAAATGTTTTCATCACCAACTTGGCGGTGACGGACTTCCAGTTCGTCCTCACGCTGCCCTTCTGGGCCGTGGACACGGCGCTGGACTTCAGCTGGCCGTTCGGAGACGCGATGTGCAAGATCGTCCTGTCGGTCACCGTCATGAACATGTACGCCAGCGTCTTTTTCCTTACCGCTATGAGCGTGACCCGCTACCTCTCCGTGGCGTCAGCCCTGAAGAAAAGGTCTTACAGAAGGTCACGGTGCGTCAGGTGGGTGTGCGCCGTGCTGTGGCTGGCCGCCACCGCGGCTACGGCTCCCACGGCTATCTTCTCCACTGTGACTGTGGTCGCGGGAGAAAAGCTGTGCCTCCTCAGGTTCCCAGAGGGACACGACTGGCTGGCCCTTTACCACATCCAGAAAATATTGATCGCCTTCGTCATCCCGATGTTCATCGTTTGCGTCAATTACATGATGCTCCTGCGCTTCGTTAGGCGGAAAAGCATGGACGGCAGCAACCCCAAACGGAGGTCCAGGGTCACCAAGTCCGTCGCTATTGTCGTTTTGTCCTTCTTCTGCTGCTGGATGCCAAACCATGCCATCACCTTCTGGGGCGTCTTGGTCAAATTCAACGCGGCCAACTGGGACACGTCATACTACATGGTGCACACGTACGTGTTCCCGGTCACGGTGTGTCTGGCGCACACCAACAGTTGCTTGAACCCGATCCTCTACTGCCTGATGAGGCCGGAGATCAGGAAGATGCTGAGCGGCTTGTTCTGGAGAGTCTCCAGTCCCAGTCAGAGCAAGGCTTGCGCGACGCGCTCCGTTACGCACGTAGAAACCCAGGGAGTTGTGCCCCTCCAGATCATTGACAACACGGAGTACACCCTATCCATTATAGACCGCAAAGGTTCATCGAGTTCTAAGTCAATCCCGTACACCCACTGACTGAAAAGACTGCCTTTATTTATTTATTTATTTATTTATTTATTTATTTATTTATTTATTTATTTATGCTCAATCAGCTGGCATTGCTCGTGCGTAATGTTTTTTCGCAAGCCTGATAATCACCAATATTCCACGCGTTACGAGTCACACGGAATGATCATTTCGTGCGAAAACTATAAAACAGTTGACTCATTCTGTGATTTTTCTATGAGATTAATCTTTTCACTCTACAGTGACAAGAAAAAAAAGAAGAAGAAGAAGCCTGGGACTGGACGGATCAGCCTGGCCACTCGGAGATATTCACTGTTGGACCCTGAAATACGACAATGTTTATTGCCATGATATTCGCCATGTAAAGCCTGACTGTAAATAAATTGCTTTTCCATCAGAGAAAACAAAAACAACAACAACAAAAAAATTGGCTGATTATTTCTCCAAGCTAATTACATTTTGTGATTGCTTTTTCATTCTTGTCTTGAATTATAATAATGACATTTCAGAATTTTGGCCAGAGTTTTGAATCAGTTTCTGGATATAAATTGTGCACAAGCCTTTAAGAGGTTTAATGAATTGGTTCTAATGCTGTGCCAAGCAGCACTGCCTTCAAAATAAATAAAACATATTTATTTTGATTCTTTGCCTCCATTGTCTGATATATAGTGGGTAACAGCAATATATGAAACCAAGCTGTTACACAGTGAAAAACTTAATGGCCGCCCTACATGCTTCTACCACTACAAGCTAATAATGTACAGACCCATTCAATACTAGTGAATATTATTAAGAAGTCCATTTATTTCAGGAATATTATTACCAAGTGAAAAGTTATATAGAATAGTTACTCCAACTGGAGATTTACAGCCTTTGTTTCGGTTAATTATGATTTTCTGCTATGAAAACATGACATTTAATCACAAAAGACCAATTAAAGAGAATCATTTTAAGATACAAAGATGTATTTTAAAATGGGTGAATTAAATGCTTAACTTGCCTATTTTTAACTGGTGCTTTTAATCTGACAAATGAAAGTATTTTCTAATGTTTTGAATACGACTTTCTTCCCTGATGCATTTAAACACTGCAGCATATTCATTAAAGAAATGTGTGGATTTAATAAGATGCAAAACAGACGAGTAAAAAAAAGGTGCACAAGTGAATTTCAGATGGCGGTCGGTGAGAAGCTCTCTTTCCGAAACAGAAATCTGCCTGACGAGAACCGTCTTATTTTTCACCTCAGACTTGGATATGTCAACTTTTAAGCTAAAATACAAACACGCCACTAAAGTTTTCTTCTACCTCTCAGCAAACTGGGTGAGCACAAATCCTGCCACTCGGCTGCTCATAAACGCTACAAAGATGATGGTTGGAAAACTTGGTGTTTGGTGGAACTTGTCATAAAATGTTTGAGAATGTTGTGTTTCCTGTGAGTAAAAAAAAAAAAAATAAATAAATGCAAATGCATGCAGTCAATCTCTCCTTGAGCACAGAGTGGAGATGCTGATTTAAATAAATACTTAACGGAGCGTAAGATTGAAGAGAACCGTTGAAAAATGATTTTCATCAGTCCGCCACCTGAGCTGGACTGATGTGTAACCAAGACACATCAGTCCTAAATTTCCATCTGTCATCTTTTGGCTGAAGTGGAGGCCCTCCACAGACAATGGAGGAAAGCTGCCCACCAGGCAGGTCGAAGGTGAGGGAGTCACCTGGACGCAGATGGCTTGATCGGCTTCCAGCTTTGTGTGCTGATGCTTCTCTTCTCCGTCTGCGCTTCCTGTCCTCTGCACCCTTTTGGCGTCGCCATCGAGAGATTTTGTGTGACCGCAAAATGCTGGAGTCAGGTCACCTTTGCCATTCTTCCTCTCGCTTTTCCACGAATGCATTAAAAAAATGAGAAAAGCAGCTGGAAATCTGCTAGTGAGACGTCTACAGAACTTTTTAGATTGACTTACAGGTGTTGATTTATACACTTCCAAATAGGCAGAATGTCTTTAATATTTCAATGTGGTCTTGATGCATTTCTCTACAGGCTTTCTGGATGTTCTTCGAAGCTCAGTTTGAACACTGAGTTTGAAGAGCTCAGTTTTACTTCTTTTGTTCCATGTAAAGCTTTTTATTCCCAAATCTTGAAAAAATAAAAATAAAATCTATAATAAGACAGGTGAAGATGCAAAGTGCCATTAAGCTAAAATAAACTTTTTTTAGGCAGTTATTAACCAGGATAATACATCTTATGGCAGATATTTTTTCTTCAAAGATATGATATATGCACATCTAGTGGAGAGAGTTTTTAGCCTCAAGCATCTTCTATCAGACTGAAAGACATGGATTAAGAACGTCAATGGTTCCAAGAAAACCTTTGTGGTTTGAAGAAATGAGATGTAATTTGAACTTTTTATATAGCACTTTATATGCAGATTAACTTTTTCAGAGTCAATTGTCTTTTAAATTGTCAGTTTAAAAGTCACACCTGCATTCTGGTTTGCCACTTTTTGGTGAGTTTGCCAATCAAAAGTATATTTATGTTGCATTGATGTTGCCAGTTTTTTTTTTTTTTTAATTAAGCAACGTCATTGCATCATTAGCACAAGGATTATTAGCACACCTTGCTTATAATATGCATTATAAGCAATGACCAATAATTAAAACATGTATTACGTGAATTAATTTTAAGTTGTCTATTTTTGATTTACTGCATATTGGCTAGCTGGTTTTGATCATTTTCATTCTCCTAATTTTTCATTACTGTAAAATTTTCGGTGGCAGTGAAAACAAACCTCACCCTCGGGGATCAATGTGTTTTCATGACGCCAGTATTCTTGTGAAACTGCTTTGCAGGTGTCAGCGGCACAGACATGCTCTCCACCACACAAATGACAAACCGACCCTGATTTATTACAGCCGTTTGTGATTAAGAAAGCAATATTAACAATTTCATTTGCCTCTGTGCACCTGCAGGCCTCAGTGCTTCACACACAGCATCCGAATCTGAGGAGAACCTGGGAAAGCATCTAGTAACTTTGATCGAAAAATGATTTCTGAATCCATTGAAGAAAGGCTGGGTTGTGGGATTATGTAACTAGTTTAACATAAAAACAAAAAACAAAAACAAAAAAACCCCAAGATGAAACAATGTGGCAAGTCAGTCAATTAAAATGACTCTTAAGATGCTATTTTTTTTAGTGGCAAAAAGACATATCACAGTCTCGCTGTTATATTTAAACTTTTCATTAGTTTAAATATATAGACAACAAGTAAATGCTGACATCAGAGGTTGTTTGTATTCTAAAGACGGTAATCTCAACACATTTTATGTCACATGCCAAATAACGCAACAGCAGATATATAAAATCAATAAAAGGAGACTTCATTTTAATTGTACCGTGGTTTCAGGTGTGTTTGGTGAACACTGCCCCTTACTGGTGGCTGCAGGTCAATACCACAAAATCCAGAAGCATGGTGGATTTAAATGCCAGACTTCATCCAAATTAATATGAAATGCTCATCTCAGCAACGCAACAAGTAAAACTGATTATAAGTTCAATAAGCACATGGTGATGTATTTAAAAAGTGAATTTGTGCTAATTTTGAGTTTACCGCTAATGAAAAGCAATCAGTTTCTCATAAATCAAGCAAATATTTTGAAACACAGCTTTGCTGAAAAGTGTGGCCACAAGCTCCAAGTCATTGGTTAGGGATATTTTTGCATGACTTGCATTGTTGCATGGAGACAGTCAACCGGAGGCTGTCATTTGTCAGATGTTCAGGAAGTTCAGATTGGTTATCAGCCTTCTGCTCATCGACATCCAGTGGCTCCAGTGATTCAGGAATGCCAGCATTCCACTTAAAGTCATACAAACATAGGATATCACAAGGCTGATATTTTATATAGATTTGTTGATTGTACAGAAATTAAAAACAACCAAGCCAGTTGTAAATCAAATCCACTTAAATCTCAAGCCTTATGGCGTCAACACGGAAATGAATAAAACAGAATCTACTTAAAAACAAAGTGTCAGGTGATTCAGGGCCCAGTTTGTAATTGCCTTCATTTCATTTCTCTCTGAAGGGTCAAGTCTGAGTCCATCACTACACCCAGACTTGAAGTCGGGTCAGTATTTTCTAGCTGGGTCGGTAAACAGATTCCCCAAGGAGAGGGACAGTTACAGTAAAATGGTAACAAGAAGGAGATCTTACTGTGTTTGAGGTGCAGGAGAGCACAGAGAGTAGAGGGTGAGATATTATTTTTATATATGTGTGTAATATATCTACAGGGTGAGTCAGTTTCTCTGACTCACCCTGTAGTGTTCATCCATGTGTTTACAGCTCCACTCAAAAACAGCAGCGTGCTGCGTGACAACGGGGCGAGTGTGACATCTTCCCCATGGGGTAAACCACTGACCCGCTCACCCATCGGCCCACTGGGGAAATCCCTGGTAGTCCCACATGCCAGTCTGCCCCCGGGACCAAGCATTTTCCAGTCTACTTCAAGTTTCCAACCGGGTTTCTGTCCTATATCTGTATGGCATTCAAAGGATCTGGAACTTTAGTTTTTCCACTGAAAAATGCCATGTGGGTGAAATTTTATGGATCACACTCTGATGTCCCATTCTCCTGAAGGCAGCACAGAGCTGCAGCGCCAGAAACCCAAATGAGACACTGAAGGGAAGAAGAGTTATGATTGATATAGTTGCAGTTCTATCCACAATAACTCCAGAAACAACCACAAAAATCAAAACATCAACAACAGTGATAGTAATATTAATAATAAAATAATATTCAGTGAAAAGTAGCCTACAAATCTTTTGATGGATAATGGACAAGGGGGCGCTGGCCCAATAAAAGGTTGAGAAGCACCGATTTAGATTTTTCAACCTTTTAGTTTTTACTAGCAAATTATTAGAAAATGTATTACTTTTCTTTCAGTTCACAATTATGTGCCATTCTGCACTGTTCTATTATATAACCCCAAAAGAGTAGGATGTATTTATTCATTTACATATTTAGGTTGTGATGTGGCAGATTGCTAAAAGACAAAATGATAAAACATTTAAAAACTTCCAAATTGGTCTGGACACTTTATACTTGGTCCAACTTCCATGCTTGATCCATCTTCTATAAACAGGGTTTGTAACAAATATGAAGCCATGGATTTACTTATGAAATGAAAATTAAGTTATTTAAAGTGCATCTTAAATGATAATGATATATATGTAAAGTCATTTCAGAGCTTTCTCAACATGAAATGAGTAGCACCAGTTTCAGTGAGTTTTTATAGTTTTAGTCTAAAATATTAAAGAGTTGCACCTTATGTATAGAATTGATCTGTTGTAAAGTTATTCAGAAATAATCTCCGGAAGTCAGTCACCTGGATTAAAAACAGGAATATTCTCTTACCATGTTGTAAAAGTTTAGAAATGAGTTATATTGTAAATCTCAGCAGAACATTGAGATGACACTTTAAAAAGAACAAACAAATCCATTTCCACATCAATTTATTCTTTGCTTTTCTTTCAAATTGTACAGCAACAGGTACAAGTGTTAATAACAGAAACGATGTGAGAGGAACATTTCCAGTCCATTTGCAGCCCAAACTCATTAGATAACCAATACAGACAAAAATAAACGTCAACCATGTTTCATTTTTGACCACATTACAGCTTTCCACATTATGTCAATGAAACACATGGATCCATATGTGTCTTCTATATTCCTATTTGTAATATCTGCTAATAAGTTAGTATTTCATGCACACCTTTTGCTCTGATGCAGTGCACAATAAAAGGCATGAAACCGTCTCACACTGTGATCATTCTGTAGCACAAAGCTATTTTTTTTTTGTTTTGTTTTTTTGCTTAACTTAAAAAAAAGGAATGCAATATATAATGTAGAAATATTATTTAAAAAATGTAATACTGAAATTGAATTGAAAAAGGTATTTGGTTATTTACAACTTCAAGTTAATTTTGTACAATGTCAAACAAAAAAGTGCATCGAAATTATTTAAAGAGCATCTTGTGTTTGAGGATGTAGGATTCAGGAGCATCCTTTTCTATACGTAAAGGAAAGCATCCGAAAGCGAAACATCATGCATCTCATTTTTCTTCTTTCATAGATTCTGACAGATAAACACAATGGAGACTATTACTATGTAACGCCCTGGCAGCAGGGCGTTACATACCCCACCCCATCATCGATTGGGTGAAGAGTCACCCACAAACTTTTTCTTCTTCTTCAAGATTAATTAATGTTAAATAAATATGCACAAATAGGAAATAGCCATAAAAACGTCGAACCAAATGAATAGAAACAGTTCCATTCGTTTTTGTTTTTTTTGTTCAATTTTTTTATTTATTTATTTATTTATTTTTTTTAACATGAAGCCAAAAAGAAAAATACCACCACGGCTCCAAGATCTGTGATCTGTGGAGGGACGGCACCACAGGCAGTGGAACACGGAGAAAAAAAGTGGGACCGATGTTGTATCAGTGCAAGAATGCTGAGTGAGTGCGACAGTGCTGACTCGAGGGTCAGAGGCTGGTGACGCGGGGGCAAGTCCGGTGCACTGAATAAAGCCTTGCATCAGCGGACATGCGGCCCCATCTGTGTGACAGCCACTGCGGGGCCGGGGAGCGGCTGGGTGGGGGTGGTGCGGGGGCGTTGAGGTGGTCCCTGAGTGTCTCGTCCCCTGTGGGAAAGGTGTCTGCAGGACTCACTCAGCCTGTGTTACCGCTCCTCGGCTACTTTGCCGTTGGCCTCCTGCTCGTCCTTGTCTTTCCGTTTCTGTCTCCGGAAGAAGCCAAGCTGCAGGGACGATCGGTCATACGAAGAAACAAGGTTACGACTTTGTGCTGGAAATACACGTCACTACGATGTCATGCATACGCTCTGACTTTGCCGTGGCATCGGGTGTGAACCAATTTCGGGATGTTTTTGAGGAAACAAACATTTTACTCAAAACAATCAGCATAAAGTAGCATGAAGGACTCAATTTAAACCACTACTTCTCTCTTATATAGTTTCATAGCAGAATCTGTTATTACTGGTAAACCAAGATGTAAAGAGGGACATGAGAGCCTTACCTTCCACAGAGCCAGGCAGAGAAGAGCTAACAATAAGAGCCCCCCCAGTGTGCTGCCAACAATAATCCAGGTAGGGATTCTGTAATCTCCCTCCTTCCTGATCTCCAGGATTATCTGTTAAATAACATCAGAAACATGTCACCTCACCAAAAGCACTCAGGTGTCTTGATGCTTCATTATATGATAAATATAAATATTCCTTAGTGTCGCGTACATGATGCAATGCGTGATGTAACATTAGCAATGTTAGACAGCAGTCTATGAAAGATGATAGATGTTAATCAGGACTGAGAAGTGAGGGCGACACTTAGGGTTGGGGTCTATGTTGGTAGATATATGTGAGTGTTTTATTCTGCAGACTTGTAAATGAGTGAAGTTGATCTGGTTAATGTCCTCAGCATTAATAAATCAGCCTTTTCCCAGCAGAGATCAGTCTTCTCTTGGTTTCTTTCAGATTTTTTTGTTAAGTTTTTTTTAGTAATCTCAGTCTAATACAGTAGATCTGACAGTGGGCCTTTATGTGTTGCCTTCTCTTTGATCACAGCTGCTAACCTGTTAAATAAAAGTTACGTTTTTGCTAAAAAGAAATATTGTTCAGTACTGTTTGTCATTAAAACACACACACAACAAAGGATAGTTGCAGACCTTCGATTCACCGTTTTTACATGGTAATGATTTCCACTTTTCACAAATCATGAATTTTAATAATAAGAGGAAATAGAGTCTGACAATGATTAATGACCACTAGATGGCAGCAAAGTTCAACATTTAAGTTCATACCTTGACAGCGCGTGCTGCTGGTCCTTTCGGTCCCTCAGCACCACAAAGCAAATTCACTCAAACAGGGACATTCATAGAGTGAGAACACACCTATCTGTGTCTATCTGTGTCTGTGCTCCCTATAGTTATTGTTACAGTTAATGTTCAGTCAGTAAAATGTGTCGATGACAAAAATAAATATCACTTTCTTGTGAAAATGGTTTTAAAGGCTGCTTTCCTGAAACAGACGAAACCAAAAGAAAAAAAAAAGAAAAGCAAGAGACAAAAGCACTGATCATAGTCGGATGTTTTTAAGAAGCCAGTTTCGGATTGGGTCAAACCCGGGGCAGGAGCCGTTTCCAGCAGCAGCAGTTGTTGACTCACATGTCTGACAGGCTTTTCTTCATGTAGGAACATGGGGCTGGCGGAGGGGAGCTCCACTGAGGCACTCGTTATCAGTTCCAAGACTTTAAACTTCAGCTGGAGACAAAAATCAAAGCATGCAGCCACTATTTTACCACAAGTCTCATACAAGAGGTAAAACAGCAAACAGTGAGCTGAGCAGCGATTCGGTGCTGCGTTTACGGAATGCGTGTGTGGAGGTCAGAGCTCACTGCGTGTAACGTATCTATCCTCAGCGCTCCTGTGATTCGAACTCCGATGTCTCTGTGGGAGGCTACGTTGACCGTGCACTGGATTGGCACGGTGAATGTGTTGGACTGGTTCTGAGCGGAGAAACAAATTAAGAGTGATGACAAAGCTGAATACTATTATTTGTGGTTGCAGTTTATCGCTAGTCTTTTTTTTTCCAAAACTTTACCAGGCGGGAGAAGCGGGACAGATCCTCCGGGGAAGCTCTGCTCAGCGCGATGTGCTGCGGCGGTAAGCAGCGTGTGCCGTCTCTCTGAGGGGGGACAATAAAGTCAAGGTGCCTTCTTACATCATTAATGAACTTGTATCCCGAAATGTTTGTTATTTTTTTTATTTTGCCCAGTTTTGCAGTTTCCTTTTTTTTTTTCTGATTCCAGTCAAATCCAAGCATTTGCATCTTGGAACGTTACAAACTAAAACGTAATCAAAGAGCAGCTGTTGGTAGATTTTGTTATGGAGGATGTGACTTTTTGACCAGGGCGGGCCTCTCTGTGGCAGGCCCTGTGTAAACACTGGAACAACAACTAACTGCAGACCTGGAGATATTTACTCTGAATTGGTGCAACATAAATCAGCATGACTTAATGACACTAAAATTGGTGTCTGATTCACAGGTTGGATAAACTGAGGGGCTATATTGAGGTCTTTAATGTTTGCATTGCATTTTAATCTTATCTCGTCATACAAAAATCATACATGCTTTGACAAATTCACTCAACATACATTTATTAAGACACACAACTCAGATGTAATACTTCTTTGATCTATTTTGTGGAAACTAAAGGAAACATTTTGAATGTTCCTAGTATTTTGATTTGAAAAAAATTTAAACACTAAAAAAACAATGCCTACCAGATAAATTAGAGGGTGCAAAATTGTAAGTCATTCTTTTTTCTTTGCGATTTGCTTTCAAAGAACCAGAGTGTATTTTGTGATCTTTTAAAGTGGTCATGATCAGATGTCGCCACAGAGCCTTTAAAGATGTTGTGTTTTGCTCCATGTCGAAAAGTGTTTTAACAAAACAAGTCAGGCGTAGCAGAGGTCGGTCTACATCAATCTATCGAGTCACGTTGTTCAAAACTTCTTCAAAGACCACAACAGTCCTGAGAGATTCAACATCCTCCAGATAGGTGTTTCACATTTTAAGTTGATGTAACTCTATGGGACTCACCTCAAAAGAGGAGCGAAGGCGTGAAAAAAAAATTAAAAAAAGGGAACATTTCTGATTCTTGGGTCAGAGTCAATTTTTTAACATTAAAATAAGATTTTTCTGCAGTTAAAAATGAGCTAAAAGGCAACAAAATCCCAAAGGATCACTTTTCAAGATCTCTAGTATTGAGCTATTTATCAAGAAGAATCAATTTCTTTTACAAGACGGTGTGAGTGTTTGAAACTAAACATAAATCTTTTTGCGTCAAAGACCATCACATTTGCTTATCATTCCTAAACATTTGCATCGGCCATGTAATTGTCATTTAAATGAACCGTATTCACTTCCGGGTTGTGAACTCACCTCATCGATATAGAAGTCAAATATCTGTAGGAGCTGGTTCCCATTCTGTGTCATTTCTGGAACCTCGATGTTTAGCTGTAGATCTCTAACCGGGAAATAGCCGAGGTTCTGAATCTGAGAGTCACACAGAGACAAAAACAAAGAGAGGGAGGGTGAATGGTGTGAATTGTTTTCCTGTATGATACATTAAAGATAAGGAGGTGATAAAAATTCCTTCTCACCTGGAATGTGAAGTTAAAAGGAGGGCCGATAACGCCAGGCTCCTCCAGCGAGAGCTCTGGTTTGATCTCGTAGCGTGTCGGGTTTGAGTCCCTTTTGACGCAAACAGTAAAAATAAACAAATAAACACCCCACGACTTTAAGTATTTCTTTTGTTTAAGTTTACATTCCAGTTTCACTTGAACTTAACAAATAAATTCTGTTTTTTTAAGTAACAGCAATCATTTCAGCAGCGTTAACTGTTTGGTAAGAAGTTAAGGAATTTGACAAACCTGGTAAAGAGAAGGTCTCCCTCATAATTCAGTGAGTAATAATCATCGTTAACATTATCAGCCCTGTTCACTTCTTCGCCGTCGCTGCAGAGAGAGCAAATACACACCTTTTGTCTTTCATAAATGTAGAAAACAATGTTTAGGAGAGATCCGTTCCATGGAGAAAGTGTATAGTTGGTACCTGCTGGCCTCCAGGAGAACTCTGAGGTGGTCCAGGAAGACGGCACGACTGAACTCAAACTCCAGGCGAAACGAGACCTACACCAAGGAAAAAAACAAAAAACAAACATTATTCTTTCTAAACAAATGCATCAAAGTAATGTAGAGAAGAAGTTGAAAAGTTAATTAATTTCAATAACTTCACCTCAGAAGTAAAACTCGTATTCATGACAAAGTGATGCACGTTAAGAGTTTATTTGCCATTTTGAAGATTTATGCAGCTAATAAAAACCAACATTTATTTCCTCAAGATATTCAAATATTGCAGAAGTCCAGTTAAAAACATATGACAGAAATGTCGGCCTTCTCAGTTCAATGTACTGAACAGTATATGCCATGTAAGACCAGCAGATGATCTGGTTTCTCAAATCACTGCCGACTATGGAAGCTTTTCACTGGTCCTCAGTTCAGATCCTGTGCCTTTTCCACTCTTCCTTCAGACTTTATGTTCATTTTTTTCTAGCGCATTACACATTTTACATCCACCTCCAAGTGTCTGGTTCAGGAGTGCCTTAAGTCAGCTCTCAACTCTTGGCTGGGCATGGCTGTGTAACTTTTATTGTTTTTTAAAAAGACTTTTTCCTTTCACTAAATGTTCCACTAACATGCTTGGATACATCCTTTTGTGAACAACCAGGTTCTTTCACAATGACCCTTTACTGGCTACCCTCCATCCATTAGTGTCTGATGGAGAGTCAGAAGTGTTCGTCATGTTTGTGTCGGTCATAACATGGTCACAAGATAACATATATGTTCAATTTTTTTTGTCATATTTAAATTTCTGAAGTTGAATTTGGGCTTTTCATCAGCTGTAAGTCGAAAGCATCCAAATAAATAAAGATAAATGCTTGAAGGTTTCACTCAGACATTCCTTTTGGAAATGGATCGTTGATATAAATAGGTTTTTTTATAATTTTCTGATTAATTGAGGAGCGCAGTAAGTCAGAAGTGTCTCCACAAGCAATTTTACAGATCTATGCTTCCCAGTAGTAAAGGCTCTGAGTTATGGATTTAGCACAAACACGGCAATAACCTGCTGTATTCTCTGGATTTAACCCAGGCAGTCATTTACACAGTCGGTGCTACTTAAAGACAGCAGGGGGAAAATCCCTTTAGTTCGGGGAATTTCAAAACAAACAAATAGAAACAAAGACGGAAAAAGCCAATGATTAGAAAATGTTCCCAAAAAAGAACAAAACAAAACCGGGGTCTGTCAAGCAGCGACGGTACGATCGGCACACAGAGCAGGAGCGGAGTCTAGTCAAGCATTGTTTACAATCCTCTGTGGCATAATGAAGTCCTGATGGATCCAGTCTGACCACAGAGGAATTCACAACATAGTTACCGGAGCTTCCCTCCTCCACGGAGAGGCTCGTCTGAGATTGACCACAGGCACAGCGCGAAGACATTATTGTTTTTATTAAGACCAAACAAATGTGACGAGCACGCTACGACTGATGATACTCTTCGTCTGAGTGAGTTATGTTCTTTCATTAAAAAAAACAACAACCTGAAATGAAACGTGCAGAAACAATTGCTGTCTCGGTTTCCTCCCACAGTCTGAAAAACATGCTTTTTCGCATTAAGTGGAGACGTTGAAATCACCTCTAGTACAGTTTGTCTGGCTCTGTGTTGGGTCTGTGATGGACTGCTGACCTGTTTTCAGGCACCATGGCCCCTAAAAACTGACAGCAACGATGGATGAATTTGTAATTATGTCAATAATGTGTGCAGTGAAAAAAGAAACTAATAAATGATGAACTGAACTGATTAAAACATCCCTTTGGATGATTTGGAAACTGTAATTTTGTTATATGTTCAGAACCTTTTTGGACATAAATAGCGTAACTCCATTATGTAGACATATTACGTTGTTGTACACCTACTGCGCCTTACAAATGCACTAATACCCCCATGAATCTTTCACTCTCTGGCACATTGCAAACCAAATTGGAATTTCATACGACTGACCAAACAATAAGTAATGTGTTATTGGGAAGTGGAAGGAAAACTGTATGCTTATGTCAGTTTTGCAATAAAACAATAATCGCAGGTTCTACAAAAAATGAGAAATACATAAAATTTAAATAATTTACCATTTCGATTATAAGCAGGTTGCTTCTACAAAGCTTTTTGACTTCTTTTTTAAAAAAACTGACTTCTGTTCAACTTTAATTACAGTTAATGGTAGAAAGATCTGTCTTTCATTGCTCTGTAAATAAAGACGCATTTGAGAAAATTAGTTTTTTCCCCTGGGAATAGGAAAATGTCTTGCAACTGCATGTCTCATGACATATTCATGTGAATTTAAATTGTTCTTTAACTGAACAAACAAAAAACTTGGACTTTGAAATAAAAAAAAAAAAATTCCATGTTGATGATCGTAGTTAACATCCTATCATAGCCAGTCTAAATTAAAATTTATGGTGTCTATGCTGGTCCTGTAGGAACAATTCAGTGCTAATTTGCTTTATTCTGCATCATTTAAGTCTTTGCCCAAATTATCTGACAATAGTCAGGATAATTTGAGATAATTAAAGTTTAATCCCATCAGCTGGCAGAAATGTATCTTAATGAAGCCAAAGCTCTACCAATTCTCCTTACAACAGCTTCTGTGTCTTGACCAAGACAATTTGTTATCCGTGTCTCTTTTCTTTTTTTTCTCTTGATTCCTTTTTTCCCCACTGGTCTCTTTCTTGTTTTCTTTTCTCCAACCACAATGCCTCTGAAAGGAGAAGGCTGACCAGCATTGTGAAGATTCCTGCTACAAGCTTGGGAAAAAAAACGAAACAAGCTCTATAATGAGGACATAAACTGGAATGAAACATGCTGAGAGGAAGCTTAATTAAACAAAGACACCGACTAATGAGCACCAATGGGTGCAAAACACAGAGAAAACTAAGAGTGGACCCAGGACGGCCACCGACATGTGCACAACATAAAGGTTTAAAGTTTACAGATTTTTTTTTTTGTATTCTGCATTGGAGAGAAGCAACCAAAGAAGGCAAAACTGCCTTTTTTCCTAAAAAAGAAAAAAGACAGAAAAAAAAGCTTGCATCAAAGTTCCTATTTTCCTTCAGCAAAAGAGTGGTTTGGACTGGTTTGGCAGTTGCCCAGGTGTACAATCATCCTTGTTTAACATTCACCACATTTTTAAAAGGAACTTGACCAGAGCAGTCCAGCTTTGTGGCTCTGGATGCTGTTCAGGCTGAATGAGCGGGTATGAATCATTCTGGGAGATTTAAAGGGTGGCCGGGTGCTCCAGGTTCAAGCTGCTGGAGAGAACCAGCACAGAAACGATGGATGTTTTGTTGCCCGGGAGACGAGCATTGTTTGTCATAAATACATGGTTAAGCTTTAAGCTTCTCCCTTTATTTCTCCACGCAAAATTTACGTGAATATTTAAAGCGAGGGAGATTATTGTCAGAACGTGAACAAAAAAGATGGGTTTTCGAGACAACAAGAAGGATTTAAGTGCTTTTATATGAAAGGCGAGATAAAAGAACAATGTCGTCCTTATCTGGGTTCATCCAAACATCACCTTCTAAATAATAAAGTTAAGTTTCTTCCCCTAAAAACACAGAACAATGTGGAATCCCGTAAAAAGTGCTGACTTTACAGCTGAGGGGAGAATGTTAGAAACAGCAGAATTGATAGTAAAATCAGAAACAGATGAGGGCAAAATGAGATCGCAAACTTTTTCTCTCCATAAAAATGTCCTTCCTATAGCAGGTTAATATCCACTGAAAGATCACAACCTGAAACTTATGACTATGTTCTTTGTTTAAAAATCTGTCATGCATTTGCATAAATCAACATACCTTTTTTTTCCCCCTTTTCATTTCTTTTTAAGTTTTAGCGGTTTTTATTGCAAAGTCAGTGGACATGGAATAGGGAGGGGAGAGACTCGGAGACATGCAGCGGATGCCCCGAAACCTGGAGTCAAACCCAGGACACACTCTCATCAACTGAGCCACCCAGCGCTCCCATCATGCCTTTTTTAGTAGTTTCAAAACAGCAGATAATGAGCTTGGCTTAGTTGAAGAATTGACTCTTTTGCTTCCCTTTTGTTATCTACAACAAGTAGTATATTTACTGTTCAGCTTCTTAACATGCCCCATTTTGGCAAGACACCACTCACCGGTAAACAAAGCCAGACTGACGAAGCATAGCCAGGAACTTTCTAAAACTCATTTTGGACAGAAAAAAAAAAGAGCAAAAACTGCTGTCTAATTCTAAGGAATGTTGAAAATCTCTTCAAGGCTTCGTTTTTAAAGCCGTAATTGAAATTTTACTGTGCAACCTTCTTGATTTCAGAGCCGACTGATTTTTATTTGCTTAACATAAGCAGTTCGTCCTCTTGCTTTGCGGTTGAACTTTCAGATTTAGAGTTCAAGCGGCTAGAACTGAAGTCAGGAATTAAGAGCATGAGGGAGAAAAAGGTATTATGTTGCAGCAGTTTAACAGGGTTGTGAGGGATGTTATCTACTTCCAGGCCTATAAATAAATTCCACTTAAATCCATTCTGGATACAAATTAAGATATGAATGCTGATTGTAATCTTGAATGTGTTGTTTTGTTTAATCGAGCCGTTAACTCAGATGTAATACAAAGAAAAAGCAGATGAAGGGCATCTTAAAGCTGCAGCTTATGTTTTCAGAGTTGTCATCTCTTACAACATTATCAGTGCTTTGTTCTTTTTTAGAATGGAATGTGATCTCAGAGTAATTCACACTGTGCTTCTCTTACCTGTGATTTGGCTCGCATGAACGGTGCACTGACATTGCAGATCTTCTCATTTCGCTTCTTTTCTTCTGTGTTGCAGTCGATTTTGATTTCTGAGGTGTCCTGAAATAACAAACAACAATGTTCAGATTTTATTGCACGGAAGAAAATGAAACTACAGACCAGATAACAGATCGAGGCGAACCTTCACTATGAGGCTTGAGAAGCGCAGATTGGGCGTGTATGTGATGTTGACCAGGGCGTTGTAGGCGTTCTCTCCTCTGTTCTCCAGTTTGACGTCCACCACCATCCTTCTCTTGTTTCCCTCAATGACCCGCAGCGACCATTCTGACCCTGCTCCGCCCTGACGGCGGCAGAAAACGCCACGAGACTGCACAGGACGAGCACAGAACTGTCTGGGAGACAGTGAAAACACAAGCCAGAAGTTGAGTTTATGGAGTGTAGGTGGGAGAGAATATGCTTTTTTTTTTTTTTTTTTTTAATAATTGTGGCCATACATTTTGAGACTAAGAGAAGTGCAGACTTTACTGCTTCAGTGCAGTTACATGTTTTTGTCAATGTCTTCTTCTTGTTCAAGTTTCTTTTTCAACATTTCAGTCATTTCGCCAGACATCGTTCATATTCTAGCCCTCATCAAGCTTTGGAGATTGTCACAATTATTTGTCCCCTCGCTTATTGAGGAATGACCACGAAAAGGGAAGTTTTTAAGCCATGGATCCAGAAGTTTAATGTAACTTACATGTATCGTCATTCCATTAGATTCTTTTTATGATGTGATAATTATTGTTCATTACAGACTTGCTGTGGATTATTGGGCTAAGGGGCTTTGATCCCATTTATTCATGGGCATATTTTTTAGGGGAACACTGAGTAAGCAACCATTAACAAGATGGTCCGCTGTTGCTGACTCAGAGGCACTATGTCTTCTTTGGACAGATGTTGCAAACAGTTTCTGAAGAGACTGGGTCATTTTGACCTCACAAGCTTTTTACCCTATGTGCTTTTTTTACAAGAGTTTTCTTTTTGTAGTTTCGGGAACTGACGTTCTGACGGGACACCGTCCATCCCCCTCTTCCCCCTCTTCCGTCTGCCACATCTAATTCGCGGAGAGTTACAGGATGCATCGCCTGAGAAAATAACTTCCCCCAAAGTCTCTCAGGTCACATTTCACAACTTCCTGCACAGTCCTGGATGCTTTTCTTACTGAGAAGAAGCTACTTTATTGCCTTTCTTTACAATGTTAGCCTCCAAAAATATTCTGTAGGAACGTTCCTGAGCAAGCTTTGCCCTGGTGGCAACCTTTGACCAAATCATTTTAAGGAGAGGATCCTGGACCTTCCTGAACCTTTTGGAGAATTTCATTCACTTTTCAAACTTTTACCCACTTTCACCCACTTCTACATGTCCTGTTATTAATGTAAGTGTACCCACTTTCGAGTCATCAGATCGTTTGTGCTCTGCAGGGACAGGTCCGGCATGCAGCGGTCATCCTCATCACAGCCATTCCAGAAGGGCAGCTGCTCAAACAAATGGATCCTTTTGTTAGCAATTTTACTTTGACTCAGTCTAAAAATTGTTCACCAGCTTAAAAGTACACTCACCTCCGTCTTTACAACAGCAGGCCAGCTGTCATCTAGAACCGGTCCCTGGTCTTGATCTTCCAGTCCTACTTGCACAGCAAATACTATGGGTCTTGCATAATCCGTAGTCTCCTATATATAAATAAGAAAGCCAGTTCACTCAAACAGCAATCACTGAAATAGGTCTGTCACTACAACTATATTTTCACTGTTTCCTATATTTTGCCATAGATTTTCAAAAGCATCTCTGAAGGCATAAATTGTTAGAAATGTATTTTTTGATCTCAATAATGACCAAAAGTTAAAGCTCAGTTTTTATGAGTGAATTACATTTATGACTTTTTTATCTGAAGAAACAAAACAACTGAGAGAAAATGCTGGGTATGTGTTAGAATTGTGATTGGCCATAAAGTGTAGGAAAGACCAACCAATCAAATCCTTCATTATGTGGGTGGGCTTTATAATCATAGTCACTTATGTCTCTGTTGAGAAAAACAATAACAGTTGAGCCTGAGGGCTTCTTCATTGCAGTTGGCCGACTTCCTTCAGAAGCAGAGAGGCTACGTTAGCAATGACAACAAAGCTGCTGAAGCCGAACAGCTCAGTGCGGCATTCTCAGTCACACTTTTAACGCAATGTCAGAAATTATGGCTCAAAAAAAGACTTAGCACAATGCTCAATGTCGACCAGAAAGACAAGCATTTGAGTGGCTTTTCAGCTCTTCAGCCTGTACTGCAGGATGGATTTTAGTTTAAAAATGCATGCTCCTTATTTTGGAAAAACTTTGCTTAAGACAGGTTATTTCCAATTAAATTGATGGGACTATGCCCTTAAGTTTTTCTAGCATTTACAGAGAGTGTTAAGCTGCTGGACAACTAATAGACTCAGTAAAGGCATAAAAGGAGACAATCGCGTATTTCTACACTGGACATAAAAACAAGATAACTTTCACTTCTTCTATTATTAAATTGTGAGCAATTTGGATGCCATGCTACTACAAATTGCACTTATATAAGGATCTGAAAATCACCATGGAGCCAATATATAAAAGTAGGTCTTGTACATTTGCCTTACTGGTTTTTTTGTTTTGTTTCTTTTTTTCTTTTTTTTTTTTTTTGTCTAAAAACGTCTCTGCTCAGCAACAAGAATGGCATAAAGGCCATTCTTCTTTGAAAGACAGAACAGAATAAAAGGGTGTGCCACATTCTGGTTTTAAGTCACAGTCCTACAACTGCTGTGGACCTACTTACTAAGAAATTAAAATGAAACCACAAAACATGATGAATAAATGACTAATGAGTCTCTATCTGAATCAGTCGTCTAAGTTGGAAGGGAAAACGTAATATTCTTGAATTGTGGTCGAGGACGGCGCAAAATCAATCACATCGGCCCCCAGGACAACCTTTGGGTAACCTTGTAGTAAATCTTTGTTTTGAAATAAAGTGTGGCTTAAGATTTTATAGATTGTTGTTTCAATCACTGTGAAAAAAAAATCCTCAACTTCCCAGCGCCGGGTTTTTTTAAAGCTTTCTTGTGCTTTCTTGTGTGTTTGGTGACAGTCTTTCATTCTGCATTCAACCAGAGTTCCTGAATGTGATAGTTTGATTAACTGTCAGAGGATTTACCACAAACACTAAAAATGTATTGTTTTTTTGGACGTTACTTGTCTTTTGAGTATGAATAATTGGTTTTATACAACAGGATCTGATCAGAAGATCTTAGTAACTGAGCCACAGTTTACCACTGTACTTTACTAATGATATTGCAGAAGTACATCATATTCAGCTACAAATAGCAATCATACATATCAGAACCCCTTTAAATTGTCTAAAATACAAGGACATCAGAATTTTTCTTACAAATCCTCCTTGTTTGAAACATCAATTCTTTGACTATCAACATGTAATATTTACAACGGAAAATAATCAAAAACATGACAACAATTTTGGCTCCATGCCTTCGTGTGACTTTGGTTTTCCACATTTTGAGCCTCACCATGACATGGAAGTAGATGTGTTCGCAGGCTTCACTTCCAGGACGCAGAGTCAGGTTTTGAGGTTGCATCTTGCTCGGGTGATCCAACACGGCCCGAGGGTTGAAACGTCTCTCCAAAATGGAGACATTATACCTGATCCCTGTTTGGACCAGAAATGGGATGAGTAGTAACCCCTCCAATTTTATTTATAGAAGTTTGGCTGATTGAATACCATTTATGGAGAATAATATCACTGCATTACTGCAAAAAAAATAATAAAATAAAAATAATAATAATAATAACAATAATTCCCTTGACTTACATATTTGATCAACGTGTGACCATCCCTTACAAGAATCCAAACTCTGTGGCTTTCCCCAGAACACATTGTGCTAGATGTTATTTGCTTATGGGCTTATGTTGTAATGGAATGAGAAAAAATCTAGAGTCTGAAACTATTCATGCATTATGTTTGAGGTCAACAAGAGAATTGGAAACCTGCAGGACTCTTAATGCAGAAATTAAATTCACATGTGGCGATATCAGTTATAAAGTTTTGGTTCTTTTTTTTTTTTTTTTTTTTTTTTTTTATGTTACTATTCTAACTTTAAATGTTTAAGGGCTTCAGAGCCAATTTCTGTTTCACAAAATAAATGAAAAAATCTGGGTCTTTGTTTTGTAGACAATGCTCAGAAATATTGTACATAGATAAACATAAATGAGATTAACTTTGATCGAGGCAGAAGAAAAATCCGTCAGGCCGCAGGAACCTCTCTATCACCAGAACATCTGCCACGCATTACTCGGCAGACATGACGAAGGGAAAAATCGAACAAATGTGTTCTGCAGCATTCAGCCATGAAGGGCAAGATAACTCCCCTTTTCTCTTCCTCTTTTCTGTTCTGGCACGAACAGCAGATTTGATAAAGATGTCGCCGGGTCAAAAGTTTAACTCCCCTGTGCACAATAAAGTGGCACTCTGATGGTACTGCTGTTAAAACAAACGGTAAGTACAGTCATATTGTTTAGGATTACACAGATTTAACGATTTATTGGCGCCAATTTCCTTAATTTTGGGAGATAGGTGATTGGCCAATACTTGCCTGTGAGGCCGATCTGATTCCTCAATCTCTGCACAGGTCTAAGAATCATTTGCTGTGCGAAGGGATAGGTTTGACTGGTAGACTGGCACACAATGTCACGTCTGTACATTTTCAGTTAACAATAGTCAGCAATTGGTACACCCTTACTTTTATTTGTGGCCTTTGCAAGAGAGTGGCCAATATTTCTTTATTGTGAATGAAACCAACTGGAGATGCAGATTTATTCACAGTTAAAAACACATCTGAATGTGCCCAAGTTGTACTGACGTAGCAGTTTTCAAGGCCGCAGCTTCATTTTGGCAGAGAAGAAGCAGGGAGGCCAGAATCTCTTAACGCTAGTAAAGCTTTTTCTCTGAATAGAACGATCCATTACAGTTTTTTACAGGCATCCAGAACACTGCAGGGCTTAGTAAGACTTTAATAAACTTATTTAACCACTTTAATAACCTAACACTTTTTCTCAAGTTTGAAACAATTATATTTGAATTGTAAAAAGGATTTCTTGATCCTAAGGCTCATAAAAGAAGACAAGAGATCTCACAAGTCTAATGGTTATGTAATTAAACATATTTCTGTAATTTATCTTTGCGTTTCTGTCTGAATTACAACAAACAGCCAAATAAGTATTAGATAAAACAGCTTGGACAAACGATACAGAAAGGGAAGGAAGTAGCAAACTGCAGATGTTATCCCTGCATATGATTGTTTTTGCTGGCTTACCTATTTCCTGTGTGGGAGGAATGGCCGTCCTGGCAGTGATGTTGAAGCACACAATCGCTGACATGCAGGTCACGTCTTTGCCACCTCGCTGACAGTCTTTCACAAAGATATTCACCTTGCTGGGCTCAAACCTGACATTGGCGTAAATCCGCACAACGCTCCTTGACCTGTGAGGGTCACAAAGGGGAGACTGTCAGGCTGAAGTGCGTTTCCGGAAAACAACGTGTCTGTTGACGTTTCCTGGAGAGTTTAGCGTAAAATAGTTATTGCACTAGCAGAGTTGTACACAGACCAGAGGAGAACGGCAGCTCCGAGGGAACCCACTGCCAGGTCCACTAAACCATCGTCGTTCATGTCCATGGTGCCATGGATGCTGCGGCCAAAGTACTGCAGGCCCGGAACCAAATCTACCGCTGCTATTCTCTGGACGACAGACAGCAGATGAAGAATGTGTTTAAATTATTACAACACCAGCTTACATTCAAATTAAGAAAGTTTTACATGTGAAATAACAAGAACATAATTTCGTAATGGTAATTTTTATTATTTGCATTTAAATATCACTGACATCTTGGAATGCTAAAAGTCAGGTCATTGAGGACATTGAAAATAATTTTCATTCAGCATTCTTCATTTCATTTCAGTAGTTTTTCATTACTTTGGTCAGTATGATTGATTCCTCTTCAATCGTACTGACTGAATTATTATTCTGCATCTCCTATGTTGCTCAGAATATACTATTGCTACTCCATAATCCAGATACGTCTCAACTTTTTGCTTTGGTTTCTGTTGTCTTTTCAGTAGCAACTTGTATTTAATTATGGATTTAACTTCTATAGACTAAAGGCCATAAGCCTCCATTTGATTCTTCAGATTATCAACAGTATAAAAACCGACCACTATGCAGTGCTCAGTATTTAATCTGTCTTTTTTATTTGTCAGCACTTAAAAAGATAGATCTTTTAAAGCCAAATCATTAAATTCCAAAAAGAAATGCAGCAATTTATTAATATAACAAAACACAACTCTGTTTTAATTCAAGGGTGTAAAAGGGTTTACAGTGCGCTGGACCTTAAGGATGGATCATAATAAATTTCTCATGACGGTATTATTTTTCTTCCTGGGCTGAAGTTGAATGCTCCATATATCAACGAGCGTCTCAAGTGGTCAAATGATTCTTGAAAGAAATGTTTCAAAAGCTTAAAAAAACAATCTCAGTTCAAGGAAATCCAATCTCACCCTATGTGAACAACATATATTGTCTGTTATTAACTTGCATGTTTACAGATACTTGAAGTAATGTCTGATAATGTCAGGCTCACAAATGTATTTTAGGAATTTCAAAGAGTAAATGCGTTTGGAGACAAAAGCAAAATATATGGAAAAATTGTGTTCATCTGTAATTTTTTACGGATGCCCTACCTGTTTATATTTCCGTAGTATTCTGTTGTGCTGGCTAAAGAAAACGTAAATGGCGCCTTTGTGGTCGTCTTCCAGCGGAGCTCCCACCACCAAGTCGTTGAAGCCGTCACCATTGAGATCAGGGACAGGAGCGAGAGATGAGCCAAAGCGAGCGTTCTGGCCACCGTTGTGGATCTCCAACGCTCCTTCTGGGATGAAACGATTCTGAGCCAAGAAGAAAAAACATACATGTATCAGATACGTCCGTACAAGCTCCAGGTTTTACAGACGCTTTGGTCACACAAAATCTGTTTTTGAAATTTTAAGAATAGGGTTTTTTTCTCAAGTGAACATCAGTAATAAGGAATTTTGAACATCTTTAACAATTTACTGTTCGCTAAACGTTTAAATATAAAAAGTTACCCTGTTTGCCATGAGAGAAATCTTGCCTACCATTGGTATTGATTAAGCAGTTTTAAAAATATGCCATTTGATCAACTAATAAACTAGTTGATTTGAGGAACATTTGCTTTGGACATAAACTAAAATGTGACTTAGATGCCCTTTCTCTAAGAATACGGCTTTTAAATGTTTTAAAATGTTTCCCATAAGGGACTTGTTGTCTGCGTAGAGAGAAAAACTAGATTTGTGCTGTGTAAAAATATCCTGATAAGCAGCAGCATCAAAAACAGGATCCTTTAGTTGTGACTCGTTGAACTCTAGAGGATCTCCGTTGATGTCCTCTGGTATCGTACACACAGATCTTACCAGTAGATCCTTTAAGTCTTGTCTACGATACAAGGCCCATGTAGACTGGATGTTCACATTCCAGACATGTTGGAAAACATTCACATGGTCAGAATTAGGAAACCAGCTTAACACCTCTGACTGTTTTTGATGTTCAGCTAAAGAGCGGAGTAGTTTCAGACATCCTGCCGATGTATGACACCGCTGCAAAAAGCAACGTTTGGCTGTTCTGAGATTTAGACTGGTCAACAAAAATATGTCTGTGGGTACCAAAGGAAAAAACTAACCTCTTTTGTCTTAAAAGTTCCATAGAACACAGCATCTTTTCTACAACCTTTACTCCATGATAAAAATATCACTCATCACATTCTAAAAAAACTATGTGAAGTCTGTATGAGGTGCCAAAATGTAGTCACTGGTAATAACCAGCTTTGCACTTACAAGTTGCCAAAACCAATGGTTATACTGCACCTCACCAGATTTGTTTCAGTAGACTCAGTCTGCTGTGAACAAGAGTCAACATGGCCTCTCATGCACAGCAAACGGAACAAATAGTCATTTATGCTGCTTTTCATGCTATACACTTCAGCAATAAGGTAAGCAATGTTTTTAACTTCAATTGGTGCATATTGTTAAGAATCTGGAACGATGGTGTTTCGGATAATCATAAAAAAGACCCAGATGTTGCAGATTAGAAACAAAAATCCCACATCCTGACGTCTTTTTAATGAGGACACACTGATCAATCGTGAAGAGGCTTCAAAGATGTGATGGTAACGTCACAGATAAAATGGGGGGAAGCATTTATTAAGTCTCTATACTAGAAAAACACATATACTCAAGTTAAGCAGCATGTAAGCTCAACTTTGATCAGTTGACTGTTGGCCAAAAAAGATGCTTCAAAACAGCATTTTTGCTATTTGTTTCTCAAAGAATATTAAACCCTAAATAAGGGAACCGTATATGTTATATTTGTTTCCCAGTAAAACTCTGATTGGGATGTGAAAGGACCCTCCATCCTTGGATTGAAACTTTTAACAAGTGAAAGAAAGTTATTGTGCTTTGCATTCATTAGTGTTTATTGCATCAATTATCTTCAAACCAATGCTGATACAGAAAAAGTACCATAGTCCACTTATTTTCTGTCTTGTTTTTTCTTTTAAACAGAATACTGAGTTTGGATTAACATCTGTCTTTTGCACATAACTCTTTGTTTTCCTTTTCTTTGAACTGAAACTTCAGGCACTAAAAAAAAAATCTAAAGAATCTTACCTTTGGGTTCTGAGAGGGGGGAAAAAAAGCATTATAGCTAAAGATATTTATTTGAAGTTCTATTCTTGGGAAGTGCTAAGTCCCATGGAAGATAACCGTGACTTCAGAGGCAAGCAGACGGCTGGAAAAAGTTTCTGACAAAAGTCTGAGAAAATGGAACCGGAGTCCATTAGTAGTCATCCATATCATTGCTCTATTTGGCATCAAACAGTCATACAGTAATAAAACTCAGGGCTGCCAGATTAAACATGAGCTCACTTGTTTTTTCAGTTGTGTGAATGCAAGTGAAGTTGACTTAAATGGAGGGTTTTATTTCTCAGCTACTTGATGTGAGGATATGTGACAAAATGGGAGATTTATAAAGAAACAGAGAAACATAATGCTGTTTAATTTAAAACATATGGTTCGTGAGGAGGCACCGAAAGGTCACGACCAGTCCACAGCGAGACAGCTGTACGTGTCAGATGATATAATGTGTCAACTATTATTTTTTTGATGGACTGCATCAGAATCACAAATATGTACAACATGAGGCAGGTAGTGCTTTTATTAATCTTATTAATCTTTTATTAATCTTAGAAGCTGTAATTTTGGTATCTAGACTGCAGCTTAACATTGCTCTACACATTCAAACTGAAATTAATTGAAAACATATGAAAGACGGATTTTTAAAACAATACAATTTTCCTTTAGCTTCACAACTATGCCTTATTTTGGATGCACTCTCACATAATTTCCAAGTTAAATGCAGTTATGTTTTGTGTTTAACCTTAATAAATGTAGAAAAGTTCAAGGGGTATGGTGGCCAAGAAGCAGCCAAAAGAATCATAAACGATTTAGAGACTTTCTGTGAAGAAGTGAGTCTTCATGGATGTGTGAACTAGGTGACTAACTAGTAACAGACTCAGCACTCTACTTGCCAATACAAGTTTTTTAAATAAGTATTAAATCCCATTTTGCTGCGAGCTCAAATTTCATCTAAACGTTTTTGAACAAATTTACAAAAATAAGAATGGGTTCAAATATTAATTTATTCGTTGATAACAGCTTATAATAATAGCTGCCACATCCTTTACATTCATCCACTCCTGAACAAGAGACAATGTCAGACGTGTCTCACATTGTCTCTTGTTCAGACAATGTGAGACACGCTAATGAAACATGGTTCTGTTTCATGGTTCTGTTTCATTAGCGTTCAGGAGAAAACGAACTGGAAAGCTGCTTAGTGTTCAAACGTTCAATATTAGCTGGAAGTGAATTTAACACATGATTTGGAAACAACCCACAGAAAGAGTGGAAAAGCACAGAATTCAAGTTGCTTTATGTCTAGGTATTTTCCAGTCAGGGAAGTTTTCAGGAGTCGTGTCACCTTCTGCTTTCTATAATTCCACTGTTTTTACTCAAAGCCTGTATCACAAAAGTTTAGAGCCCGTCATATTTCCTTCTGCTTTCTGCCTTTCTTTATGGAAATGTGAATTTCATTTTCCAGCAGGGCTTGGCACCTGAACACACTACCAAAGATGTCAACACCCGTGATTGACTGAATGACAATCGTATCACTGTTGATTGGCCGGCAGAGTTACGTGACATAAACACTGCGATGACTCTATGTGGACTATTGTCAAGAGGCTGAGGAGAGACGCCAGACTCAATGCAGATTAAAGCAACCTGTATCTTTTATATTTTCTATAACTCCAATTTTCATTAATTGCAAGCTATAATCATACATATTAATCCAAATTAAATATAACACTCTGTATAATGCATCTAAAAAATGTAAGAGTTTAATCTTGAACAGAATTACTGAAATAAATTAGCTTCTAGGTTATCTTCTGATACTTTGAGATGAGCCTGTGTAGTCCTATAATATACATGGTTCTGTTTCATTAGTAAATAAAATTCTTAGAAGATTTTTTGTGGCAAATATGTTTAGACTATTTGGAACAAAGACTATTAAAAGAAACGCTAAAAGGAGTTGAACCGAACGTTAGAAGGTCTAATGTGAATAAAAATTGTAAAAATATTGGATATAACAACTCCAATATGCATAAAGTACAAAACTAAAAAAAGGAAAAGTTCAGTCATCAAAAGGCTCTGTAGGTAGGTTTTTAGTGCTTATTACCGACGTGTCAGGACACTATTTAAACTTAATCTGTGGAATCCCTCAGCATTTCCCAAGTATTTAATAGGACCACAGAGATGTATGCAAGTGTTTTTCCAGAACTAATTCACAAAGCAGCATCTCAAGCAACACCTGAATCAACCACATCATTAATATTAACTGCCCTGAACATGTGGCATTTCTGTCTTAATGATGAGACACACTGCTAAGGTATGATTTGTTTATGTTTTGCTTGAAAGCTCAGACTTGCCACCTGTGATGTGGTTTTGGCCACGACAGACATTTAAATACCTCATCCATGCCTGCTCTCTGAATTTAAACCAGCTGAGGACATTCATTTTCCCAACCAGCGAGACAGACCTGGAGCACTGGGAACATTTTTCTTTCTGAAGACGCTTCTAGCGTCCAAGATGGTGTGCTGCTGGAACCAGGCTCGGAAGGGGCAGAATACTTTCCTCCTGAGTTCACTCTCCACATCCTGTGAAGTCTGCACGCTGGCATGAAGAGGTTCTCCCATTCGATCGGGAGAAGGTCATGTGTCAAACCCTGAATGTGCCAACAGGTGTGGTTTAAATAAAGCTGGGGACATCTGGTTTAGAGCAGGTGTTGACCCACTTTTGTGTTGTTGAGTTGTTTCGCCAAAACTTAATTAAAACAGTCCTGCGTTCTGTGCGTTTAGAGAGTCAATACCCACCATCTCGGTGACTCTGTAGATGTAGACCTTCCCTTTTTCCATGCCTGCACTGAAGAACATCGGGGCTGCCACCAACAGGTTGTCGGTTATGCCATCTCCATCGATGTCCACGGGCGCAATCTCACTGCCGTAGTAGGAGCCAATCTGAAACAGAAGCCGACATGCGATTATAAGTCAAGCGACTTACTTTAATTTCACATTTCTGCCTGAAGGAATATTTTTTATAACTCCACATCTGAACTTTTTCACATTCTGTCTTATAACAACTAAATTTTCAACACACTTTTTGGATTTCATGTTAGAGACCAAAACAACTAAGCACTTAATTATAAAAAGGAAGGGAAAAGAGGCATTTTTTTTGGCATTTTTATAAATTCAAATGACAAAATTTTACTTTATGATATGCTTTTATAATCAGAACCTGTAAGTGAATACTTTGTAGAACCAAATTACAGGGGCATATATGATTTGATCTGAACCGCAGCTCTGGCTGTATGTTTGCAGCCCCGTAAAGGTTTCCTTCTAACATAATCCCGTGTTAAACTTCATCCATCTTTCCATCAGCTCAGCTTCCATGTCCCAGCTGAAGAAAAACATTCTCACAGAACAATGCTGCCACCGCTATGTTTTACTCTCGAGGTCATATGCTGTGTTAGTTTTTCCTCCAGATTTACTGTTTTCCAAGTCGGCCACAAGGTTCAATACCAGCCTACCTCAATTTTTTCACTTTTTTTCCCCAATCAGGTTGTGACTAACTGCAAAACAAATGTCTCTTTTTTTCAACAGCGGCCTTCTTATGACCACTCTTGCATAAAATCAAGGTTTAAGGAGCAACAACTACTTGTTTTCCTGTCAGTAAATGATTATAGCTAAGCTATGAATCCTTATAGCAACTCCAGAGTTTCATTGTGTCTCTTTGCTGCTTCTCTGATCAAAGCTCTCTCTGTTTGTCCTCTCTGTTTAGCTGGACAGACATGTCTTGATAAATTTGCAGCTGTGTAATACCCCCCTCACCCCCCCATTTTTTGGGCATTTAAAGCTTGTGTATTGTAACTGCTTAAAAGTTTGTCCTTGACCACCTGTCTGTATTTTGGTCTTTAAGATGATTCTTGTTTTTCATTTTTTTAAATCAAGCTTTAATTGTAGACTACTTTGTTTTGGTTTGTCACCCAAAATAATAATTAAGTCCAAGAGAAGTAAAATGACAAAATAGGGATACTTCTAAAGGGTAAAAATACTTTTGCAAGACACTATATTTGTATAGTGTAACACACTGAAATGCATCTTATTAGTTTAATGATTTAGCGATGGGCTTGAATGTTTGTTGAACTTGAATGTTGAAAGCAAGAGGCGGCACATGATGAGTCGCAGCCAGCCGTGGATCCTGATGCGTTTTAGGCTTTTAAAGTTTTATAGAGTCAGAATCAGATGCTTCAATAAAGGGAACATCATCTCGTTCTTTCAAAACAGATTTGAAACATCTGGCTATAAAAAATATACAAAAAGAGTTATTTGCTCAAGAGCTGTAAGTTCAAGGAATAGTTCAGTAAAAAATAAAAAATAAAAAAAGCATCTGCTCCTCTGGATAACTTGTTGTTGACATGTTACAATGTAAGCTGAAGCGAGATCATTCCAGGCTTGTGAAGAGTTGCCAGGTGTGAGCACATCAGCCATTGACACAAAAAACAGCCAGATTCACAATGCTGGATTTGAACTTGGATTTCTGCAGACACTAATACTCAACTTTAAGATACCATCTGCAGCTCTGTGGGAATCCCCAAAATAATTGCACTCGTATCACAACGCAGTTCAATGTGCCTTTGTAGTTTGGACTGCTGCAGTGAATCACAGACATTTTATTGAGCTCCAAAGTCAAACTTAAATTTCCTTCTTTCTGACTTTTATTTGTATTTATGGAACTTGCACTGGATACACAAAAGGAAAATCTGCAATTTTATATATAAATGATTTGAACATTATTGCTAAACATACCAAGTAAACTATACAACATATAGCTTCAAATGAAATGTCCAGAAAGCAAGATTTATATGAATCTATATTTTGCCTACATTTCAAATAAGTACATAAGTTAGGTGAAAATTTCCATGTTAAAAGAAGATGAAATGCATTAAAATCTTTGAACATTATTTACTTACCACCTAAAGTAATTCAACTGACTCTGGTGATTTCATAAAAACATGTTTTAAATGCCAGCTTCTGCAACCGAGGATCAGACAGCCAGGGCCCCCTTTGTCGGCCACCACCCACCCCAGACTGCCCACAGCTCCTTTGCCCCTCCCACAGGTAGTGAGCCCATGGGAAGGGCAAACCCATGTCTCCTCTTCAGCTTTGTGCCTCGGTTTTAACTCATTATCAGCTGCAAGCTTCTTTTTATATGTATTTATATTGTCAATCTGACCAATATTAATGAAGTGCCAATAAATATCTAGCTAATCTACTCTTAGATCTGGATGTCTTACATTCATTCCTTGTTTATTTAAAATGGGACCGGTTTATCCAACTTGTTCATAATGTTGGTGAAGTGACAACGCCTGCTGTACCTGGTGGCCTTTGAGTGAGTGCAGGATGGTGAGGTTCCCCGTGTTCTTCAGAGTGAAGATAATGACTTTGCCCGTGTGGTTAAAACGTGGAGCTCCTGCCACGAGCAGACGGCCATTTCTGGATGACACCACAGATGTTACGGTATACCCTGAAGATGTAAAACAGTCACACACACACACACACGCACACACACGCACACACACACACACACACACACACACACACACACACACACACACACACACACACACACACACACACACACATTATTTAACGGTGGTTTACTCCCAGACTGCAAATTTGTAATGCTCTGGTTTTTTTAGGTTTCCTTTCTCTCTTTAAGTTCTAATATCAAACCCACAATGTAGCTGTTGGTTGTTTTCTCCATCTCTCAATTTCAAATTCTGCATCATTGTTTTACATAAGTTTAAGTTGGTTACTGTTGCCAAGCAAACATTATAACTACCTTCAAAAGAAAGATTAACACTTTCCTACGTAAACAGTTAAGACTGATGTCTTAACTATAAGGTAAGTCACTCTGGTGTGGCTTTCCAGAGTTGTTCTGCTGTTTAAGCTCCTGGAGGACATTTTGAGATAGCTGTTATTAATGCTGTTTACTCTTAGTTTATTAAATGTTTTATTTGTTTATTTGCTTTGTGTGCCCTTTTTGCTATAAACCAGTAATTTTGTTTGCTTGCTCAGCATGAGGGATTTCTGCAAAATCTGAAATCAGTTTTGACTCCAGAGATTGATTAATTTTACCAAACGGCATCAGCAGACCAACTGTAATGTACTATGATATGTTATAGTTCAGGCTGAAACGATTCCCTCGAATGACTCGAGTACCTTGATTATTAAAATTTCTTGAGAAAAATGTATCTGCCTTGAAGCTTCGTTAAATTATGTAGCACACCATGTTCCACCTGGATCATTATTTGTGGTGGGCAGCGCTCCGCCTATGAGTTGTTGTGAAGTATTAGCAGCATGGTGTTGAATTGTGCGGCTTTTTGTCAGGGTTTAGGGGTCAAATAAGGAGTGTTGAATTTTGCGGTGCGATGTTTGGTCAATGACAACTTTTCTGGCGTCGGAATCGCGTCGTCACGGTTTTGGAGCAAACGGTAGGAATATGAGAGAGAAAACTACGAAAATATTCTTAGAATTGGATTCAATTGGACTGCATGTAAATAGCTTTGAATAATTGTCCTTTGGTGAATTGATTTGATTTGGTGCCTATAACTGATCTCTGTACGGTGGACATGATTATGACCTGTTTGTCCTGTAAAGTGCCTGATTTGAAGTGGCATTTTGTAAATAGTAATGCCAACCTGTGTGGCAAATTCAGATACAATTGAGTCACAATAACAGCAAATGTCTGAAGTGTTAAAACCAAACAGGGAAATATGTGCAAGAAGCAAACAGGAGATGAATAGACGTTTTGAAGGAGGGCTGCAGCGTGAAGAAGCGGTTCTAAATCACCGGTCCTCTCCTTCAGCATAACTCGGTAAAACAAGTAAACACAACTGAAGACTCCAGGAATTAATGCGGAATTGAAGGAATCTACAAGCTAAACAAAATATTTTACTTATCCTGCATGTTATGTTGCTTCTTGATATTTTTCTTGATTTATCTTGTTACATTGTTTTGTTTTGCCTTACCTAAATATGCACCATGGTTTTTGAGCTCTTCAGGAAACTCCTGCGTGTAGGATGACTTTGGAGGGATCACCTTCCCCTGTCGTGTTTCCTTCAGGACCGCTCCGTTCCAGTCGTAAGCTCCAACTGCACCCACCAAAATCCCATCCTGAAGGTGAAACCCAGGAAAGTGCTTACACATTCACAGCATAGCATCCCTGTGCAACAATCAAATGGCTTACTAATTACTATGCATCATTACAAACTAGTGTATTACTGACTAGAAATACACTATAGTGAGTAACACACTACACTACAGTGTATTACTCACTAACCTCACTAATGTCTCATGTCATGATGTTTTTGTTTAATCTCTGATTCTTTATGATCACACACAGACTGATTAACTCATTTTACAGCCACAAATGTGCTCAAGAACCTGGCAGCGATTCAAACCACAGCGGTCTTCATCTGTTCATTCGCTATCTTAAACTTTCAAGAAGGAAAAGAAAGCAGCGTTGGCAGCATTTAGCCGTAAACAGCAGGAGAATTGGGAAAAGGATTTTCTATGTTCCATGGCTCACCATACTTTGTACGTCTGACACGATAATTACAGGGTTCCCGTGCATAATGACTTCAGTTTTTTGTTTTTTTTCGTTGTACACCATATTGTCGACAACACACTTTCCAGCATGTGTGCGGGACGACTTGTGATTTCCTCCTGAAAGATGGAACTCCGAGCTCACCACTCTCGCACGACGTCACTCTTTAACAGCAACGTTGTGCCAGTGTGGTTGTCGGCTTTGGCCAAAATGGTTTCTCCATGGCAAATGGTTGAAATCCCAGAGCAGCTCAGCCTCATAAATGAGTGACCTATTTCTGCCATCGTTACATGTATGGACATATGACCCACTTTGCTAAGAAGTTGATCTGGTTGTTGGTATTTAAGTACTTATATGCCTCAGATGGTGAAAATATAGTAAGTTCTTCAAACTCACTCAACAAACAAAGAGTGTGTCCTTCAAAGACAATCTAACGTAAATACAATCTGACCAAAAGGAATACGTTTGTGTCAAAGCTGGAGTCTTCTTATTATTTTGCACCATTAGTTAGAGGAAATTATAGTGAGAGAAGGCTGGCTGTATGGAGATGCATGAAACATCTGCAAAGTATATGACATAAGCCTCATTCAAAGTTGACACTAATTACACTCAGTAAAACCATCTGGGGCCCAAGGACTGTTTTTCTCTTTTTAACATTCTTTCCAAAACGTTATTCTACTTTCAGGCTGGTGTTGTCGAGAATCTCTGGAATCTGGCCTTACGGAGACGATTTCCAGCGATTCCTGCTACCCAGCTTCAAATTCTCCTATAGCTTTTATATTCTGAGTTGGATATACGTACTTTCCCCTCGACAAAACCCAGAGGGAAGTAAATGCAAAGTAGCTGCATTAGGATTTAAGTCTAGGGCCAGAACGAGAAGAGTGAAAATCGGAATGAAAAAACAGTGCAGCAGAAGAAACGTATCTGTCTTTTTCTTCCAGCTGTCCTCCACTAAATGCCAGCACACCTGCAGCCCTTCGCTCTGAGATACTTAAATATAAGCAAAAACTTCTAGGAAATTTCAAGACGAGCGAGTCATTCTGTGGTAAAACTGTCTCAATCCAGTCATAATCCTTTACCAGTATGTTTCCCTTGGGGTTACAAAGCATCTTATTTCTCATCACAGCATAGTTAAGTGGGAAAAGTCTCTCTGTCTGTGTGTGTGTTCCTCTTGAATCAGCTTGAACTTTAACATCTGGGGCCGAGTGATAAATGACCCATTTATCACTTGCAAGTGGGGAGGGAGTTAAAAAGCGGCAGAAATCGAGAGAATGTGTGTTGTTTTACACGGTGACAGACGGCATGAGACAGCCGGGTAGCATCAGTCAGACTCACCTCCACGTTGTGTGCGGAAAAACCTGCCTGAGACATCTGGAGGCCAAACGCTGTCCCATTCTTACTGGTTCCTGTGTAAACAAGACTATGTAAACGAGAAGTGTCCTGAAGCACTGCTGCCACAGGAAACTTTAAAGCAAAATAGCTTTCTAAGAGCAGCACATTGTTTAGCATTCTGCTCAGAATTTGACACAAACAACAAAAATAATTTTTTTTCTCTGACATTTAGCAAATAGAAGAAGTGATTTTGGTCATTCTAAGTAGTCTAAATCAGAAAGCTTTCAGTCTAATTAAATGTCGATGGTGTTGACAGCTGCATATTTAAACACAGTTAACACTGTGCACAAGTTAAACAAACACTAATATTTGATTTTTATTTCAAGTCATTTGCTTATTGGAGTATTTTTTTTTTTTTTTTTTGCACGGTGCCTGAAGCAAACTTAAACTCAAAGTTGACATTCAAAATGAATCTTTTACCAACCTTCAAGGCTGAAGATCCGCTCCCCAAGAGCATCAACAATATCTTTCAGAGCTGACTCGTCTGTCACATTAAAGAAGTGCTTGTCGTCGGGGTCGCTGGCGATGTACTTGATTTCATTTAGGAAGGTCTCTGGATTTATTCCTCTGCGGTTGTAATAGCCAAGTACCTGCGAAGGTAAGATTTGACAAGCTGTCAAGGTTGAGGCTATTTCTTTTCTTTTTTCAGGCATTGATAAAAAGGCCTTTGACCTGAAGAGTTTAACAGGGTCTAAAATGATTTACATCTGACCTCAACGACAGAATAGAAAAGACACACCACAAATTTCAACGTCTTTATTTATTAATCCTCCTGTGATCTGATGAGATGGGGTCATTTAGGCCACACAATTTGTGTAGTTTTGGGAATTGACGGTCTGACGGAGCTATCCCCCTAGATGTCCCATCGGGACATTGGCCACGCTCCTCCTGAGCTTTCTGCTAAGATCATGGGAGGGTTAAACAATAATATAGCAAAACTTGGAAAGTATAGAAATGAATAATAATAAAAAAAAAACACTAAATACAAACAAATATTTAAGACGTAGTTAAAGTATACACGGATAAGCTGGAGGTAGAGTCAATCATAAGCTCTAACTCCAGAAGAAGGACTTTTTGTTGAGGTACAGTGTTAACCACAGAGAGTTAATAGTATTTCAAATGGGTTACCTATGCACGTGCCAGTTAATGTCACTGTTTCCAGCAGATATTCAGCCAACTGACTTTATTGTTTTTTTGCTCAGACGGTGACAGAACGCTAAGCCGCAGTATTAGCTCCACCAGCACTGGCACAAGCTGCTGAGCAATGTGGTCTGGGAAGGATCATTTACACCTTTCAACTATATTTCCATACGATTATTGCTTGGGATTTGGAGAGGGTTTTGAACGGTATTACGAGTGATCTTAGCCAAGAAAATGGTACATGTCAAATAAACCATGCAACTAATTGAAGTAGCAGACTCACAGCAATGGCATAGCGGGTGATGCCATCCTTCTCGCTGTCTTCGATGGCTTGCTGGAGATCTGGGCTGTCGTGTGACTCTCCATCAGTGATAACAATCATTACCTTCTTAGCGCCACGTCGACCTCCTTGCTTGAAGGCTTGTGAGCTGCGAGAAGATAAATGTTTGGTTTCAGTCACAGAAAATGCACACAAAGAGGTCGCTAAAAGGATTGATGTGCGGAGAGGTGCTGTACCGCGCTGTGCTGATGCCAAGAGCTGTGTTGGTCTCCTCTCCGCCGCGCTGATCGATGCTGCGTGCCCTTTTTACCACCTCCTCCATCGACTTGTAGTCACTGAGTTTAAATTCATGAACCACCTTCTCACCATACTGGACAACTCCAACCTGCATAAAATAAGCATTGAGCTAAATATGGAGGAAGGCTCAGTCTGGTTGAAATAGCTCAAAGTAAGATTGATCAGAGTTTCTCCATAAGAAGAACTAAAACTTAAAATAAATAAATAAATAAATCTCATTAAAATCTAGCGTTTGAAAAAGTATTTGTTCCCTGAGAGATTTCTTCAATTTTTCTTTTTCTTCAAACTAACATGCGATTAGCCTCAAAAACGTTAAAATCAGACCTAGACAAATTGTTGTTTTCATAATAAAAAATGTGTCAGTGTTTAAAATTAAAACATTTATTGAGGAAAAAAAAAAAATCTAATCCACACCTGACCTACTCATAAGACCAGAGAGCAAATCTGAAACACAGAAATATGCCTCAGAAATAGAGTGGCAAACTTCTGCACTTAACTCCAATTGTGAAGCTATGAACAAGTCATTCATTAGCCATATTCGAGCTTTAAATCCTACACTGTACAACGAAAGGGGTTTCTTTAAGAACTGCGCCTCGATAACGAAAAGGACACAGAGCCAGTTGTACCGACCATCTAAACTTGATGCCACAAAAGTGGCAAAATTGGTTCTGAGGTCTAGGAGGCAATTACTCATTTTCAAGGGCCAGGATGGTTTGGATAGCTTTTTATTCCTCAATAATTGTAATACTGCATTTTCATAAACTCAGCTTACTTTTGTCAGATCTTGAAATTTGTTTGATTATCTAAAAACAACAACAACAAAAATCAAAACCTGTTTAAATCTGGTAAATACATTTTGCAACACTGGAGGATTTAAAAACAAGACATTTGATTTAATTCACTTTGGGTTTCCTCTTCTACAGTATCTGCGCTCTAATGTTTGTTTTCTGATCGTGCCCACCTGTATTTGACCTGGTCCAACGTGGAACTTCTGGAGAATGTTGATGAGGAAATCCTGCACTTCATACCAGGGATAGATGGAGTTGGAGCCATCAAGAACAATCACTATGTCCATAAAGGTTTCACATCCTTAACATAAAAACAGAAACATATGTTCATGTGTACAAATATAATCCCCCTGCTGTGATTTACAGCCATCGGTGGATCCATGTCAAGCACAAAATATATTCTATAGCTTACTCTGAAAGGCAGGGATAATCGTCCTGGAAAACTTGAAGCTTGCATTAACTTTGGAGCATAGTCCAGTGCTGTAGTAGGAGCTGCCACACTCATACGACCATAATGGCCCGCAAGCCTGAAATGTAAAAGAAAGTGTTTATACAAGCAACAACTAAGTGTATTCTGTAAGAAGAAACTCAGCAGTGTAACCGTATAATCAAAAGACAATCTTGTGGGCTTGGTCTTTTTTTCTTTTTGTCAACTGCCATCTCAATAAATATGTTTCAAGGAAGCATGGCTTCGTTTACAGTCCCACTCACCACAAAGCTGCTGTGTTTAGGGTTAGACACGAGCGTCATTCCCAGCCTCATCTTGTCCTTTCGTTCTGATACGTTGGTCAGAGATATCTTTCCTTGAAGGAAAAGGAATTTCACTGAGAGGATCTCAGATGCACAGATCCATGCATGCACAGTCCTACAGCGAACAAAAAGAGGCTCCACCATGTGGGACTGCGGTTTATTATTGCTGTCTGGCCAGGCAAAGGAGTGTCCACATCTTCAGATCCCAATGTGTACGCCACTAAACTGCAAGTGATTATCCAACCAACATCACATGTGCAACTCGTATGAATAGGGCATGCAGTAAAAACTGCATTGTGGTGAAATACACACATGGAAAGTGTACATGAACCATTAAAAAGTGGAATGACTAGCATGGTACCCAGACTCCTGTTTCACAGAATTTACAATGACTAGCATCACACATACCACTGATAAATGTTTTTTTTGGTCTTGGACTGTCAAATCGTGATTCAAATATTATGAAAATCAGAATGCTTTAAATGTTATTGTACAGAAGCACAACAAAATTCATTTCTGTATAATCTATTCAAAAATTGGTGACTGATGATGCCGCTCTTTATTATTGCTGGTACATTGGCTGTAATTGGTGGCTACTTAAAGCAACAGTAAGTAACTTTTATGAAAAAAGTGTTTTTGGTTTTTTTTGTTGTTGTTTTTTTTTACATATTTTGTTAAAATTACCATTATGTCCAGACATTACACTATGAGACAGATAATCTGTGAAAGATCTCCTCCCACTACTCCCTGAGCTACGAGTGCCATCTGCAGAAATACACCACTCCCAGTCAAAACCAGCAAATCAAAGCCAGGAGGAAGGTGTTAGTGCTGTCAATCAGGCTCATATGCACGCTGCTGGATGTGCTAATGGCAGAGAAACAACTTACCACTACCAGGAGAAAAGGAGAGGGCTAATCTTTTTCCTGGCTCGCATTGGTTGCTTCTAATTAGCACTGGGAGACAGCAGAGGAGCTACATTTTTGCACCGATTATCTGTCTCACACCATACTGTCAACAAATATGTGAAAAATATTTTTCAATAAAAGTTATGTCATGCAGTTTTTATGATTTACAAGGTAAATGAAAATGTATTAAGTGTGCTTTAGTGGATGAATATGACCCAAGAAAAAGTGCTGGTGGCTACTTATGGTGTTACATTTTCTCTGAAGTCTAAACTTGGATTTGAGCAAGACACCAAACCCAACTTAATTTTACTCCAGTGCAAACTTATAGAACAGTGGATTTTGCTAAATAATGGTAAGCTAAATTCTAGTAGGTACTTGTATATCTTGGTTTTAAAGAGACAGTTCAGAATGCTGTCATTTCTTTGCAATTAAGATATGTAGTCTATCATGTGAAACCTTGGTGATGAGCTGCTATACTTTACCTAAATTGAGCTTTGAGCAGCTGTTGCCATTGGTTCTCTTGTTCAGCGCGCATTTATATACATCCCCTGTTTGGTAAGACCCAGTCATTTCATACGGCGCACCCACTAATAACCTGGAAACACAGAGAATTCAGACGTTAGAAATGTGCGACTATGCTCTGCAAAAAGCCTTCAGGTGCTCCTTTGAGTTTGTAAACAGGAGACAACTTCTCTCGTTCTCTCTTTCACTGAGCACAATGTCTGAACTATAACCAACTCTCTGAGGGAATATGACCAACTATTAAATTCAATGACCCAAACTAAACACCTGGGTCGACTCAGAAGATTTTAAACCTCTTTTTCTAAGGAAATGACTTTGTTTATTTACTCTGACCATCAAAAGTCTCATATTGAAAGACTCTTCCACAGTCACACCCAGAAGCCACTTAGTGCAGCCAGTAGTTTCTGCTTATCTAAACAAAATGAACTTCTTTGAAAAATCGAATAAAGAACCTTAGGAATATATGTGTATTAGACAGGCATGTCTATCAGCACATGAGAGAGTCTTTTGCTGCCTAAACAACCCTGATCGGTCATGGACTCTCTTTACAAATGAAAACATGTTCCTTTGAGTCACACATGTTTGTCTGGCAAAGAGACAATTTGTGAGAGAATTTGGAGGTAAACTCAAAATTTTGAGCTGATTGTTTTGCTCCTCAAACCAAACTTTTTGTTTTGTATGCCTTAGTGGAAGCCACTGGGAGATGATACATATCAAATCAACATCTGACCTCACAACCACATGAATCAATGACCCTTAGCTGCCCATGACCCCTGTCACAGTTCACTGCTTTTCATGCATATTGACCGCTGCAGACCCGGAACAGCCCATCAGACCTACCGTTTTTCTTGAGATCTTTAGACCTGAGCTAATACAATTTAGCCTTGATCAGCCTTACTAAAATGCTTAATCTTCCCTGACTTACCTGCTTCTTTTCCACATAAACTTTGATGGTTAAAAGTTAATTAGTTGTGTAATATATTCTACTACTAACAGATTCCAAAACAAAGTTATGATCAGTATTATTCACGTACCTATTATGTCTGTTAAGTGGTAATTGTGCATTTGCTTGTATATTTAGTTATTTTTGTTTAAGGTACCTGAACTTTCAGCCAGTGTTGTGACAACACATCGGAATGTCTGAGAAAGTAACACTTAGCCTCATGCAGGCTCTTAGATCAATAAATGAAATCAGAGGAATTTTGCTACCACAGACCACCAAGTCCGCCCACTGCAGATGTCTGACGTCCTCAACGAGCAGTCCTAAGTGCTGGATATTCGCGTTGGACTGTTTCATGTGTTTGCACATGAAAACACTTCTTGTCGAGAGTCAGACTCTGATTATCCTTTGCAGCGTTGTGTGAGGTTAGGGTGCTCTCCTGAATGTCTCCTATAAAGTTTAACTGACCTAATGCTACAATGAACATGAGTCAACTTCGAGTAAATTTAGGGCATGAAGACGAAATGTTTTTCAAACAAGATTTATTTGTTCCTACTTAAATGTGTGTTTCACTTACTTTTTTTCTGTACCGACCGTCCCCTTAGGTTAAACTCCCGAAGTTCTGAGGGTTACATGTTTCATATTTTGATGTTACAACTAACTCATTATGCTTATAGCTCATTTCCAAATTAAACTTCTCACAGCTTACTTATTTACCATCTCAGACAATATAAAGTAGCCTCCACCAGCAGTTTTTAACCCTCCTGCGGTCTCAACACAACACAGAGGGGGAGATGTCACCGTCAGAGAGCGGGTAAGCAGGGGGGAGTTTGTCCTGTCAGACCGTCAGTTCCCGAAACCACATAAAAAAAACTTTATAAAAGCGCCCGACCCTGTCTCTGAGGACCACAAGAGGGTTAAAAAATCTTACTCACACAGTGCCTTCACGGGAAGTTATTCTGTTTAATCGCACTCGGTTTTCATAAATGTATCACAAGTCTGAAACAGATCAGGTACGTTTTTAACGCAGACGACGTTGTTTAAAGTAAAAATAACGGAATGTAGCAGACATGGAATAACTCTGAGTTCAGAGGTACTGTAAAGGAAAGACATTTGACACCGCCTTATGGGAAGAGCAAACCACAGCCAGCCTTTGATGAGGTCAAAGTCTAACAACTACTGTCAGATCCGCAGATCAAACTCATTCATTTCTTAGAAAAAGTGTGTACAGATAGGGTAATATGGTTAAATTCAGCACTGTGAAAGCAAAAGCAAACAATAAAAGGATAAAACATTTGTATATTGTACAGTTTTGAGTTCAAGTCAGACCAACGTTAACAAAACGAACAGGCAACAGAAGCCCAAAAGGATATGGCTTGTAAGACAAGAAATACTAAACTGTTGCTGTAAATTGCGACTAAATCTAAGATTAGATCATTCCACAGCGCCATCTAAAGGTTTTAAGACATTTGCAGCGCGCTACTGTGTAGCCGTTTTGACACATAGACATCAAAGAATGTTTAAAGAAGCAGGTCTGAGGTTTTTCAGCAGGGGCCCCAGCGCCGAGGCACTTCACAGTGGGAAATTTTCCATGTGAGATGCATTTTTACAACCTGAAATACTCTGGAGAGGAGTTCGACCACATCACGCAGGGAACGGTGAATGTTGCTTAATGTATTCATTGGAAACCTGAGTGTTCTGTTTAGGCTGCAGCAAAGTGTAGGATACTGGATAAAGCTCCCCGCGCGTAATGAGAGTTTTGAGCGGTGGATTTTCCCTATGCATTAGCAGATTATTCCACTCCATTTTTACAGTTCCAACTGCTGAAGACATCTGCAAAAATCTGAGGTCTCACGCTCCTTTAAAAGTGTTTTATTGTAGCTAACAAATCCTCTTGATTATCTAATAGGATAAAAGAGAGTAAGGTGGTGTCTGGCTCGGATTTCTGGTTTGCAGGCCTATTTCTGTAAAGACCCTGTGATTGCCTGAGAAAGACCGCCATGGAAAGAATGACTGAGAACTATTACAGCCTGTTGCATTTGGATGATCTTTCTCTTCAAACAGTTACAGAAGCAGACTCTAGTGGATTTCTTTTATTTATTTATTTTTTTTTACCAGTTATGCTCTAACATATTGCAGGAACAACAAAAGAAAAGGGGAAATGTTCAAACCGTCCATCACTGGACATCAAAGAGTGACTCATATGGAAGTAAGCGTGAGTGTTATTGTTCCTGTGGCTAATTTTTAAAGTCTCGCAGAATCTGGAAATCATCTCACTATTATGGATCCAACAGTGCTCATGTTTTCATTGCTATTAATATCATGATTATTACCGCACTCATTGGTGTCTCTTATGCGACTTCGGTTCAGTTCGGGACAGATCAACCTCAATGGAGAGAGGGGGAAAAAATGGGGGGATTGCTGCCGTTGAGTTAAATCGCATCATTTTGTGGAAGGAATTAAGATTTTATCAAAATGGCAAAAATGGCCTCTAACACGTAGCCTGACCCAAAGTAAATGCATGAGCATTTCTAACCGTGGTTACCAGGGAATACAGGATTTTTAGGGTTTGAGGAGGTGCCATCCCCAAACCCAAGCTGCCATTAATGTGGTAATGTCTTTCAGACTTGGAGAGGAGACGTATACACTGTGAAACCACATCCCTGCTCCAAACAAGAGCTTCTGCCTGATGTCACGCTCTCCCATAACATTCCATCCATCTACATTAACAAGATAAGTGGCCTTTTTTTTTTTTTTTTTTTTTTTTTTGTTAATACTGTCTTATAAATCAAGCAAATTGTAATGGGGACGTTATGTTTTTTTTTTAAAGACATTTATTTTGTTTGTCCAGAATGCCCAAGAGTGGGTAGACATTCATTGGAAAATACGACTCGTAATGCAGTTAAAGGCAAATATTGGTTACTGTAAACTGTTGTCACCAAAGAGACCTTAAGGTTTTTTTTTTTTTTCTTAGAATAAACATTTCTGGCCATATAATTACAGGCTCATCAGAAGAAGGGCCATTGAAAAAAGCATTGCACCATTTTTTCCAATGGCTGAATATGATTGGCACGCGTATGTATGGGTTCCACTGAAAGAGCATTATTGACCTTATTAAATGCTTTCCTTTTGTTTTTGGCATAATCAGCATGCAAATATATATATATATATATATATATATATATATATATATATATATATATATATATATATATATATATATATATATATACGGGGAAAATCTTCAAACTGTTTCCATAAAACACAGAGGAAACTCTTCGCAGACCTTGGATGGCTCCACTAAGAATGTCAGCATCTGAGATCGGGAAGACAGCTCAGTTTGATGCGTCCGTTTAAACTTATTAAGCTGCTTGTATTACTTCTGCAACCGTCACTTGTTATTAATGCTCAACTTTTTTTCTGCATAGACAACAGTTCAATAACACTATATACCCGATCATTTTGCATCCTAAAATACTCTCCAGTTTATACTTATAGAGATGTGCTTTCTTCCTATTTTTTCTAAAAATGCCTAAAAAAAAGTTTATGTCTCTGGCTTCCAAACCTTAAAGCTCACTTCAGTAATTTAACGGATTTGGCATTTTAGTGTCAGAAAACCTTGCTCTGTTGAAGGAAAAAAAATCTGATCCAATCAGAGTTAAAGGAGAAACTGGGATTTACAGCACCTTCAATGTTTATTCCACCCACCACATTGTAATTAATAAAATGAGCTAATCCCTATAAAAAGTTTTAAATGCATGGATTAAATGACAAGTTGATTTACATTTTAGCCATCACCGTGGAGTCAGAGAGAGTAAACAATCGCTAAATCCAGTCTTAAGCACTTAAAATGGTGGAATATATTGAACCGTTCATGTTCCAAAACAGAAAACGCAACTACAATATCATAGAAAAGGGATATACTAAGAGAATTTACACTGAGGTCAGCCTGGGTGAAAAAAATTAAAGTTTGATAGTGTTGCAGTAGAAAAAGGACGCTGTCATCATCATGCTCTATTTACCCAAAGAGCTCTATTTTGGACCAGACAGTGAAAAGTCGCACAATGTGAAAAAAACAAAAGGTCAGTGACAATTAGGTTTGCTGGGAAAACGTAGTGGAATGCAAAGTCAAAAAGTGTGTTGTTACAATGCTAAGCACAATACCACCCTGCAGGATATGTATGACTCCATATTGAAATGTGATAGTCAGAGAATCATGACATCTTTCTGAAGATTGCATTAATTTAATAGTAAGTCAGAAAGATCACATATGGAGCTTTCAACTCATGAAGATAGATGATGCTTTTTTATTTTAAATCAGGAATGAAGTGTTTGTGAAAGAGCAAGTGCACAGAGGAAGTCCACTGTTACAAAGAATCCTTCAATAACATCCCATTTAACCTTTTGTTTTTCTTCAGCTCTGCTCCAAAGGCATGCAGAAATGCATGGCAAAAAAAGGGTTTATAACAGTTTTTAAAACCTTTGTTTAGATGGTGTAAGGAAGGAAAAAAATCGTAGTCCAGACCAGCAAACAATTTCAAATAAAGGAGACACAATCTGAGACCAGCCGCAAACGACTTCATAGACTCCCTGCAGTTCTCAGTGATGTGCAGCTAATGAGCAGAGGTCAGGTCTCAGCTGAATACGACTGAAAATAAACAGTGGAACACTGAGTGGGAGGTTTCTCTGATGCAGGGCTGAAATATGCAGGTTTAAATTTCCCATCAGCTTTGACTCAGGCACTTATCTGGAGGCCTATTCTCAGCTCTAGGAGGAGAGAGAGTCTGCACTGGCAAAGTGCTTAAAAGACTAAAGCTTAGTGTAGATATGTAGGGAAGGGCTCATTGATGACTAGGCATGCAGTCGTGAACCTTAAATGGGACAACTTTTAGATGTAAACAAATTGATATAAGTTCCAACTAAATTTTGATCTGCTAAAAACGAAAAATCCCAACGACTGCCTTGCCTGGAAAATAATTTCGTATTTCAGAGAAATTGATGAAAATTCCAACTCTACTTTCCCACTATTGAAGACCTCTTTGAACTCACCAGCATGTCTGCTTTTCTTTGGTCGTAATAAAACATTTATTTTAACAGAGCTGAATTCCCAGCTGGGAATCTGCTTTTATCTAAAAAACATGAGTGTTTTCAGGATGCCAACAGCTCTGGAAAAGTTGAGTGTAAAACTGTTTAGCATAGATGCTCTCTGCCAACATCGTTAGTAGTAGTAATTGTGATCCATCTCAAAGCTCGGTTGATGTGGGAGCAACTTTAAACGCAAAACTGAGTTTGGAATGTTAAAAGGGTGAGGATTTGACGATGGGATGATTTATGGCCGGTCAGGATCTAAATTAATTGAAAACAACTGCATAACCTGCAAGATAATGCAAGATAATGCAAGATAATGCAAGATAATGCGACGGCTATCACTCATCCAGCTGCCAGACTCTATTAAAATTAGATATTTGATTTAATTCAAGACTTGATATTTCAACTCTAATGTGGAGAAGATCTTTAAATTAGCCCTTAATGTGCAGATTTGTTAGAAGGTAACAAGTTTTGATAGTAAATTTGTTGTTCAGTCTATAATTTTTAATGCTGATTGCACTGCTAAGATGTTAATGCATTGAGCTTTGATGGAATCTTAACATCTTGTTTTTATTGCAGGACAATAATTTTACCTTAACAAACGTCAGAAATAGGGCTGCACAGTGGCACAGTGGGTAGCGCTGTTGCCTTGCAGCAAGAAGGTCCTGGGTTCAATTCCCGGCCCGGGGTCTTTCTGCACGGAGTTTGCATGTTCTCCCTGTGCATGCGTGGGTTCTCTCCGGGTTCTCCGGCTTCCTCCCACAGTCCAAAAACATGACTGTCAGGTTAATTTGCCTTCCCAAATTCTCCCTAGGTGTGAGTGTGTGTGTGCATGGTTGTTTGTCCTGTTTGTCTCTCTGTGTTGCCCTGCGACAGACTGGCGACCTGTCCAGGGTGAACCCCGCCTCTCGCCCGGAACGCAGCTGGAGATAGGCACCAGCAACTCCCAACCCCGTTAGGGAGAAGGGTGACGGAAAATGGATGGATGGATGGATGGAAACGTCAGAAACAAAATTCACATTTCACGTCTCTGTTTGTACGGCAGAAACATTTCAACATACGAAATTAGATTTATTTTTAAATTAATTGAACTATTAAGTCTTATCAGATTATGGAGTTGTGGATATCAATAGTTTCCCTTCTAGTAATTGTGTTAACAATCTAATATGGAATTTTTCCCTGGCAAAAAAAAGGTTTGATTTTTCTGAAACACCCAGTCTGGGATTCTGCTGCTGCCATAAGAGATGAATTTACTTTAAAGATTGTTTATACATCATTACCAATCATGCCAAAATGTGTTGACACTTCTGGGTTTTCGCTCTTCAAAAAATTCAAAGTCTCGTCTTGCAAAGTTTAGATGAAGAAATACTTTCTTGTTGTTGTTGTTGTTCTCCAGCTGAGAACCGTCACATTCAGACGAGCAAACAAACACTGCCTTGGATGAGCGAGCGAGCACGCAGCTGTCGGTCCGTGCTGCAGACCTCCGTTTTAAAATCTACAGGATGACAGCGCCGCCAGTTTGAGAAACAGACAGGCCAAAGTGTAACGCAAACAGGATGCTCAGCGCTGTAGATCTCTGTTGGTTAGAACCGGAAAAACACTTAACTAGAAACAAACACCAAAGTCTGCGGACTTTTAACCACATTAATCTTGTTCCATGCTTCTTTTTTTTTTTTGGTAGGGGGGTTTATAAAGACGTTCACCTCCTATTTATTGTATGAACAACTAACAGAGGTGATCATGTGTATGAAGGCATGAACAATATATTTCCATCAATATATATGCTGCGAGGACAGTCTGTACAGAGCTATTCTTCCAGTAAAAGAATGTTTCCACTTCATTCTCAGACATTTACCTCAGTTCAGCCTGCGTCTCTGGTGTCTTTCATTCCACATACGTCAGCCTCATCAGGCCTTTCTCACTTCTGGTATGCACAGTTTAATTTAAAAAAAAAAAAGAAAAAGAAAAAAAGTTTCATTTCAAAGTGTAATGGGTAGTGTTGTTCAAATTGAACTGGCAGCTCGCGCAATCCCCCCTCTCCCCTCAGACTATTTGAGGTCTGGAGCAGCAAAAACTGCCATGCCTCCATACTCACAAATTTAATAACCACCAGAATCCTAACTCTACCTTCAATGTTAAGTTCCAGCAGACTCAAAAAAAAACAAAAAAACAAAAAAAAAAAACAAAGAGCTCTTTCATGCCCCAAAGCAATTTACTATCTGTGAAGACTGTTAGATCATAAGCGCCCCATCAGTGTTGCAGGATTTGGTGTTGTAATTCCTCAAAACCGACAGAACGTCATGTTTTAGCTCCAGTTTCTTCAGATGAACATGGTACTCTCACAGTTTTCTCATGCTCCCTTGCATAAAACAACTCAGGCCTCATATTTCAGGCTGCTCAGAGGTCAAGGAGAACGGAAATCTTGCCAAGAGGGACACAACGTTTTTTAGCATGAGAAAACAAGTTAAACATGGAATTTACAACTGCAAGTACAAAAGATTGAAAGAACTGGTGATAAAAAAAACTTAAGTAATAAAAATAGGGTTTCTCAGTTGTTTGTTTGAGGGTATTATTGTTACAGAAGCTTAATTAAGTAAAAAAAAAACAAAAAAAAACTGTTGTGATAACTGGTTAATCTTGAAGTTGGTACTAAGGAATATTTACTTTGCATTGGAAAAGCTGGACATGACCTTGTCAAATAGTAGCTGAGGTAATTTGCTGCAGGACACTTTATTTCATTCTTTGCATCGATGAAACCTTTTGCTTTTGTCCAACTGCTGAAAAAATAGCTGTGGGAAAAAAATTATAAACATGCACAGTGCCTCGCAAAAGTTTTCATATTCCATTAAATTTTCCGTGTTACAACCACAACATCACTGTATTTCACGTACAGTGACGCTGTACTACAAAGTACTCTATAATTATGTAGTGGAAGGAAAATGAAGCATAGTCCTTAAAAAGAAAAAAGAAAAATCAAACCTCACAGCATTCAGCCCCTTTTATTTTAATATATTTAAATTTTTAGACCAAGAAACAAAGACATGTCAGCAATAAAAAGCTACAAAGTTATAAAATGTCATTTGAAGTTTTGAACATCGCAGACAGAGCATTACACAGCTGGAAACCTAAACAACACCTTAAATTTACAGCCACACATAAAATGAAAAGGTTTAGATTTGAACACCACTACTTGTTAAAATGGCTTAGTCAAAGTCCAGATTTAAATCAATCAAAGAGGTTGAACTAAGTTTGAGTTACCTTTTTAGGTATTTGTTTAGTATCGGGTCTTAAAAAATACAGAATTTAACAGGTAATTAATAATGAGGCAGTAGGGTGGAGATGAGAGAAATAAAATACAATCTAAATAGTTTAAAAATCACAAAAACTAACAAACAAAAATGTTCTGCAGTTTCCTGTAATGCTATTGGTACAACTGAGACGTTTGTCTTTCATAAAACTGGATCCAAACTTTTTCTTCAAATACCTAATAACATGAACACAGAAGCTTTTTAAAAGTCAAACTAAAAAGAAAAAAAAATGACATGATGGAAGTTGAAACGTCACAAACAAGCCAGCACAATGCTTGCCAACAGACTCTGGGAATGCCAGAATCTAATTTTGGCCACCACATGGAGCCACTGGACCTAATAATAGTGTGCAACAGGAATCGGCATCGGTTATGAGGTAATATGATGGATCCAGGGAATTCAGGTCAAGGCTACAGTTTGTTTCGCAATTTCAGGTTAACGGGAAGAAACTTTGCGGAGCCCAGGAGAGATACAGTAGATCACCGTCTTTCCAGGGAAGGAAAAGAAATGAGACATCCAACTAGCCTGCCGCCAAGTCAGACAGTATTTCAGCACTACAGCTTGTCAGCATCTGCTGCAGAGTCATAATGTACCAAATCTCTGTCTCTTAGCCATCAAACCTTTAAGGTAAATTTAACATGACAAAAAATAGGACATAAATCGGCACAAAAGAGTTGAAAGTTTGAATCAAGTCATCCAGGTGGATTCCTACTGCTTACCAAAGGCTAGAAATATGCATCCCAACACCAGTAAAGATACTTTTTAATTACTGGAACCAGATTATTAAAATCCATTTCTAAAAAAAAAAGTGTACATTGTAAACAATATGAAGCTTTTTAAGAAAATAAATAAACATTTTTGCTTATTTGTAGGAATGTTGACATGGATGTTTGAGGAATATGCAAACAAACTGACAATGAATGGATTTTAATGAATAAGCATTAGCAAACTCAAAGAGTTTTAAAACAGGTATTATGACACAACAGTAAACATGCAGGAAGAAATATCCGTGTCTTGTATTTTTAGAAGCGCTGTGTAAATTGCTCAGGTCCCTTACCATTTTTCTCCTCCTGCAGCAACATGTTGCTGAATAGTGTATCCAAATTGGGTTTGCTTTGGACCTTTGATGATTCTGGGCTTTTTTGTGTCAATATTGAAGCAGTCATGGAACCCTTGAAAAAGAGGAAAAAGAGATTCAATGTCAATGGAGTACATCCAGTTCTTGGAACAAACCTTTGCTACATCAACTTGACACAGACATTTTCTGCATGACTTTGTTGCTCACATCACTATGGAGGAATTTATCCCTCCCCAATTCTTTCCCCTACATTTCTTAAGTTCAATAAGGTTGGAAGACATTATTTCTCTGTCAAATCTTAGGCTGACTGCTCTTCATGAAAACTGGAAGTCGTACTATTTATATGAAGTTCATGTACCTGTGCTTCGCCACAAATTTCTCCGTCTCTCATTTTCCTGTCATTTTTAGAATTATGGCAGATAAGGGATTGTTTTTGCCCAGGAGGAGCGAGACCTTGGACCATTTATTTTTTTCAATCATTTTCATTCTTTTCAATACGCAGAAGAAGAGTACCTGCTGCCGTTTGTGCAAATGGGACACAGGACTGTCCTCTGTCGGGGATAGTCGGAACGGCCTCCCCCTGCGCATTTAGTGAGTAAATATTTCGCTCACATTCATTAAATATATTAGATAGACCGACCGCCTGCTTTATATAAGTATGTTTGGCACAGCGCCACCGGTGGTGAGGCATTGCATCATCCTGGACTTCTTCCATGTGTAAGCTCAGCAAATTTTACCATAAAGACTGTAATATTACTAACAAAACCCATCTGTTTCACTTCCCATGTAGCTATTTTACTTGTCAGGATTACAGGTGAGGGCCTCACTGCCTTCCCTGACCGCAACATATAAAATACCAGAAAAAAAAACACAAGATTTTGCATAAATCTTTTTCTAAATCTTTGCATCCTATCAATGATAATAACATAATTTCCCTTTTACATTTTCAGAAATGGAGATTTTTTTTTATTTTTTTTATGATGGTTTGAGATCATTTTTTTGGGCAAAACATTTTAAGCTTCACTCTCCTATTTCTAATGGCCTCGAGTCTTGTTAGTAGCATCATACAAGATCCAACCAAAATACTATCATCTCAGACCGAGTAGGGATTTAATGAAGTTTGTGCTTAGTGAGCCCCAGTGATCTATATTTGAGTAAATTAAGATGAAAGTTAAACAGTTTTCTCACAGTTTGTGTTGCACAGTGAAGCTGAGAACAAAGAGGCTTCTGCTTTCAGCCTCCGCAGACTTCCCACTGCTTTTATCTCTATTGCTCTCCTCCACACACTGTTGGTTTATTGAATCTCCTGGCGTCACGCTACACAGCCCCACTTACATTCTCAGTCCAATCCCCTCTGATCATGTTAGACTTTTCCTTCCTCTTGCGAGGGGAAACTCAGCTAAATCTAAGCCATGAGGGGAAGAAATGCTCAGCAAAAGTTGGACACACGTCACCAATTAATCTGCAAAGAATAACAGAGCAGATCTAATAACAGACAAGAGCTGTGTCTCTTTTGCCAACCGTGACAGCGAATCAGGGTTTGTTTTCACCTTGTGAGTTCAACTTCCTCTCTACACATGGTGTCCAAAATGACCTCCTCACGTTTCCAACTGAGGCAGGAAGCCCCACAAATTGTTTTCACGTAGTTTACATGTAATTACACGATACCAATATGATGCTGTCACGTTCATCCAAGTCTGAGTCAGGAAGAGGATGCGATCCATTCAAGGTGTCAGCATTTGATGAAACTCTTACTGAATAGGCAAAGGCAAAAAAGAAAAATGCAATTCTAACTTTCTGAACAAATCTATTTTTAGCATGCCATTGGAAAACTTTGCTTAGAGTCCTTCTCCATGTCTTTCAGTCCTTATTCCTTTGCCGCGTCAGTGTGACTACGGCAAATGTATTTATTAGAATCAGGAGGTCTGAAGCAATCGAACTAATGAACAAGTATTAAAATGTATTTAAATAATTGCAAATGGTAACATTTCTGAATCTTAATGTCATTTAAAAGTGTCATAATGCCAAAGCTCTGCTTTTCCTTGTATATCAGCAGATAAAACTTGTTTAAGTGTGCAGCTGTTGGCATTACAAATGCAGATCATGATTACAAGGCAGCTGTATTCCTTGAAGGAAAATGGCTCATGGACAGAAATGGGAAATTGACTGCATTCCTTACATAGTGAATGTTTAGGAGAATAAATAAGCTGTCCAAACACACAGCTAGTTAAATATCTCCTTCTGCTGTTTCTTTCTTTGCACGCATTTGTAAATTGCAGGACGAAACTGAGAGTTTTATGATAGCAGGCATTGTCAAAAACAAGCCCAAACTACAATTTATGTGACTGTCAGTTGTTTTCCAGTTTTTGTCATTTCACCACAAGCACATCACACCTTGATTGCCAGAGACAAACGGTTCTGCTTCACAAAAGCTTTCTTTGAAATAAATACGCATCATTCCAATGCAAACTTTTCATGTAAATATTGAAACAAACCCATCATTCCCCATTTTCTGTTGTGTGACGGGTCCACATGTTTCTTTGTCTTTCATCCTATCTCCAAACATCTCTCTGAAGTCTGCGTTTGCCCAGAAAGATATAAAGGCTGACTGAAAATAATTGGTCGGGAACAAACAGGTGTGTGCAAGAAATAAATAAAAACGAGCATGGCCCTTGTGACTATGCATCAGAGGAAATAGAGGGCGGCGCTCTGCATCATTTTTACATGTAGCCATTTGGAAAAACTAAATGTCGACTTTCAAGAGCAGAAAATAAAAGTGTCCCAACATACCAACTCTGCAGCCGAAGGTTTCTACAGTTCCCATTTAAAGCTCCTAATGTGCCAGAGAAGTGTAATATTCTCGGTAATATCAGCAGTTTTGAATGCTAGGTCGGAATCTTGCCGGGTTTCCTGTGTACCGGCTTCAATGCCTAGATAAATAAACCTCAGGCGGGGGCCGCCGGTGTGAACCACACAGTCCGCTGCTGCCTTTGGCCTGACACCAAGCTGCTGGAGTCGCACCACAAACCCACTGACACAGAGCAGCCGAGTGGACGCGTTACGCAAACAGCTGTCTCGGCGGTCTCCTCAGATCGTCCACGCTGGATGACGTTTTTTATGACTTATCACATTTTTTTTATTCTTATCATTTTGTGGCAACAAACATCCCAGTGACTTTTGATTGTAGACGTTGCAGACTTGGTTTCATGTAGCTCGTACCAACAAATTTTTGACGTAAGAAAGAAATTTTGCAAGTGGCAATAGAGTATGATGATTTCCCATCGATTCCCGCTTGTGTTTTTTTTCCAATATTTTTCCTCTGGAAATATACTCTGCTTCACAGTGGACAATATACTTTGAAACATTTTGGCACCCTTCCGCATGCCAAAGTAAATACTTTGAGAAGCATGGGGTATCGAAAACCAGATGTTCTCGTCGTGCGACAGCCAACTGGGCACTGCTTAACAAGCTGTTAACCCTCAGAGCCAACAGAAAGCCTGGGGGGATTTAAGGTCTCTGTGGCTGGAGAACATAGGATATACCAGCAGCTGTAACACATATGCATGGCCGAGTCGGGAGACCAAAAGCTTGAAGTTTGGATTCAGATTCTGCTTACTAGTAATTTATTCCCGTTGACGACATTACCGTAATTTAGCACTCCATATTCAATAGCCCGTGAATTAATGACAGGGATCGAAACGTTCGACTTGTCTTTCATCCCACCTCCGGATGTGTTTTTGAAGTTTCTATTGCTCCGGAAAGGTATAAATGGTGACTGAAAAGTTGATGATAGAGAGCAAACATGCATAAGAACATAAATCCATTTGGAAAGGGAGGCATTATTTTAAAATGCAGCCATTTTTAGTTAAAAAAAAACCTAAATAGCTATGATCTGATGGTATATTACAGAAACATACACAGCTGTCTTAAAGCTAGTCAGTCCTCTAGGGCTAATATGATGCTATCAAATGCTTGAATTTCCTCATCTTTAGTCGCTCAGCACTGCAGAGGCCTGGTAGCAGACTATTGATTTGATTGGTGTGTTGGACAAGGGACATTACCAATCACACTAGGCATTTCTTTCCATTTCTTACGGTTCCTAGAAATAATTATTTCAACAAATACATTATTTTTTACTCTTACCAAAAAATAGAGTGTGAATATACAGGGCAGTTGACAGCCTTGCTAGGCAAAAGTTTTTGTTTTTCATCTTAGAAAAGGTCCTAGAAGAAATTTTAACTACAGAAATCGAATACAGAAGTTCTTCAGTAATTTGCTATATATTGAATAAAATTGGAATCAGACATATATCTATAGATATAGACATATAGATATATATCTGTAGTTATATATATCTATATATATATATATCTATCTATCTATCTATCTATCTATCTATCTATCTATCTATCTATCTATAGATATATATAGATATATATAGATATAGACATATAGATATATATCTGTAGTTATATATATCTATATATATATATATATGTGTGTGTGTGTGTGTGTGTGTGTGTGTGCAAATAAATAGTATTTAATTACTTTATCTAAAAAGTCATTTCTATGATTATTTGTCAAAGTTAAAGATTGATTTATTTGATGCACACATCTACAATTTTGTTAGGCCACTGCTTGTTTTACCTGATTAGATTTGATCTCTGTTTGGCCAGAGCTTCTTTTAGTTCAACTTGTGCAGTATATCTATGACGTCAGCCACTAATCCTCCAGGTGCAGCGGTAATCTAAGCTATTAACTGTCATAAATCCATATGCCTTCAACTATCAGATACAGAACAAATTTCTGACAGAATCTGATAAATTTGTTTGAGGCACTAGAGCAGAGGACTCTGAGATGAAGGTGAGCAATAGCTGCAGTTCTAGGCATGTTCCTCAGCTCATTAAATCAGTTACTTTATATTAAATTGATGGAGCTTGCAGAGTGGGGAGGGTGGGTTTTCTGAAGGAATCTTGAATGGGACCACCAGCGACTCTGTCTTTCCCTTCTGTCAGCAGCCATGTAGAAATTACAATCATTGAATTGTTTCAAAGACAGATGTGAATTGGGAGCATTTGCTAGCTTGCTGCACTTACTGTCTAAGATGTGATTAGACAGTAATCACATCTGTCTAATCACATTAGACAGATCACACATGAGATGTTAGATCTAACCTGAGAACTAACATCTCAGGTTAGACGTGGCAATTATGACATCATAATTCAGATAATTCATAAATCATCTGTCTTAAATCCAACAAATTTAAAAAGTAAGGGTTTAGGTTGCTGTTGAAATTTAAGAAAAGTTGTAATTGTAATATGAACTCATTACAAAAATGAAGCGTTGTGTTTGAAATAATTGCTGCCCTCGGCAACCGGCATGGGACATCCCAGAATACAAAAAAACCAAACAAAACAAAAAAAAACAAGACACTTTATCATTGAAGAAAGGTGTATTTTAAAGTTCTAATATATAATGACACAATGTAAGAGCGTGAAACAGTAATGAACTATGTGATGAGTTACTGATGTTTTAATGTTTTTACCAGAGCAGGTAGCCTCACTGCCTCTTGTGTCTCACGTTTCCTGCCTTAAAGTCTTTGCTTTCAGCAGCTTGTGGACGTCTGTGCAAATGAGTCTCTATTGGAAGAGGCCATTTCTAACCTTTTCTCCATAAATGAAGGGAAATACGAGAATAAATAAGTTGACTTCACTGTAGACATAAATACATGTCTTCTTGTTGTCATCAAGTTTTGCTGTTTTGATCTTTTTGATTTTTGTAGGTCGGATCCATTTCAAGGGAATACAAAAGATCTGATTGCTGAGGAAAACTATTTAAGGACGCAACAACAGTTTTGCACTGTATATAGTCAATCCCAGTCCTAAAAATCTGACTAATAATAACAACAATAAAACATATATCTAAGCTCTTGATTTAAAAAAAATATATAAACATATAAAGAAACCTCTGTGAAAGCATTTCATAAACAAAGAAAAGTTGTAGCGTTCTAGATAAAAAGTAAACGGTGAAAAGATGTTCAATGTTGAAAGACTGACTTTAAATACTTGCATTCATGCTTAATTTGGACAAGATTAATGGACAAAAAACATCACACTTGCAGCATATTTTTGCTAGCTAAATAAATAAAACAGCTTGTCAGCCTTCAGCATATATTATATATTTTTGGGGATGTTTCTATTTGTCTCCTTTCTGTACCCACTCGCATGTCGCAACCCACCATTCAGGGATACGACGGACCGATACTCATCTCCAGTTGCAATGGAGAAGTGGGCCCTGGACAGGTAACCAGACCAACAGGAAATCAGGGATCTCATTCTTTTGGTGATGATCTATTTCTGATGTCAGAACATAGACTGAGATGTAAACTGAGAGCTTCCCCTCTTTTCTCTGGCTCTTTCTTCATCAAGAGAGTTTGTGAACAAAAACCCCTCTGCTTGTCAAAGATTGACCCAAACACTCAAATTAATTAACTAATTGCAATTTCAATAGATCTGATACCTTGAAATTGGCCTCGGTCTCATTAAGAGCCTCATACCCTCTCCGGCTTCACAATAACGATTCTCTGTAACATTCACTGATGTTGCTTATAGGTATTCTTAGCAGCATTGAAGTTTGTACAATGAGCTCAGCAGATCCACAGTTCCACTAGATGTTTGCTAATGGCTGCTGCTGCTAGTCTGGAGGAGCTGAGTAGTGGTGCTCCTTGGAGCTGAAGCTCCAAGTCAGAGTCTTAGGTAAATAGGTGATGCAAGCTTTAAGGCACTCCTGAATGGTTGCCATGGAAAATTTAAGGATTTTTTTCAAACATACGTCAATCAGTCAAAGCAACACTTTGCATATTTTTGATGAGGCAATAACATTATGTCATGGTCTAAAACTAAAAAAAATAAATACATTAGCATAACCCCACTTTAAATCAGATGACCTACAGCATCAGTCATCTTCAACTGTTGCAATTGATGACACTGAGTTCACTGCACCGTAATGCCTTCCATCGTCACCAGATCTCAATCAAGGCAGCAGGGGTCCAACACAGTATCAGCAAGGTGTACCTAATAAAGTGGCCGATGATTCACCATAGCTTTGTGGAATGCTATGTTGACTCATATATTATGACAAGAAATGTAATATTAAAAATGAGACTAAAAGGGCTTTTGTCTGATTAATCTGAAAATAAATATTTCACATTTTCTATCAGTCATTGACACCAACTACAGTTCCGCTCATTCAATTATTCTAAGTGGATTCGGACTCTTTTTGTGCAATGATTCCACATTCGGACGGCCGAAAGTTCAAGTTAATTTCCGACATGTCAGCTTCATTGTTTCTGACACGTGCACTCTTTACCCTGTTCAGAGACATACAATTTACACTGGAGCCAGGACGCCCTGGTCTTCTTCGTGAAGAACTCAAAGTGATTGTCCATCAAGAGGAAGACATTCTAAGTTCACATAGGAAAACAAAACATTTGAGTTGACATATCCTACTGGGATAGTGATAATGAGAGGGAGTGCTTCAGGTGGGATCTGACCCTGCTGTCTCCATCTAATATACAGCACATGTCCTCTTCACTCATCAGATTTCCACTCTCATTGCTATCTGGACAGGGATCTTTGCCCCTACAGTCACAGCAATCCAAGAGCGGTAGAATAAAATAAAGCCTTGCCAAAACATCCTTCACCACAGTCAGCGTGAAATCACACTCCACAAACTCCAGCTTCCAAGGTCACGCTCTCCCCTAATGTGGCGCTGCTTCAAGAACTTCCAAAATCAAACCAAATATTTATAACAGCCTTCCTCCCATCAACTTCACAGCTTTGTACCATTTACATATAGTCTGAGCTGAAGATGCACCGAATTTTCCTTCCTGGATAAGTTCCAGTTTTCCAGACTTCAAATAGGTTAATAAATTACTTTCTGCAAATAGCAGAATTAAGTGAAAAACATCTGTGATGGAATAATAAGCAGCCCATTATATTTTATGGAAAGAGATTTTAGACTATGCAATTACAGTGCGGAGTGCAGTGAGTTCAAAACCTGCGTATTGTGCACCACTCTAAAACTAATTGCGATACATTTGAAGCAGTGTTGGATTTAATTATCTTCACTACATGTGGCATCTCTAAATTTGTTTATGGGACTTCTTTAATGCTTTGTCTTTGAAACAATCTGTGAAATTTCTGCTCGGTTCTTCCTATTAAGTGTTTGTGGCTTTCTTCTTCTGGCTCTATCTTGATGAGGCACCAATGATGGCGCTCTTAAATGACCACAAATCTGGCTGTGCACCAAGCGTTTCAAAGCTTCTCGGCAGTCTATGGTGGAGACACATCAGCTTCCACTTGGCAGAATTTGCATGTTTGCAGTGCACTATAATGCATAGATTTTTTTTTTTTTACTAGTGAATAAATATACCTCAATCTGCCAAGCTTATGTTATGCTGTGACACTCCTGCATTTTTTGTAATTGACATATAAATATTGTGACCTTCATAATATAATGACCTAAGTCATTTGTTGCTAAAGGGATTTTTTGTTTATCCTAACTACTAATTTTTCAGGAAAAAATAAATAGAGGTGCTGATTGTTTTATTTTTGCTGAAATCGCTTTTGGCAAAAAAATGATGCAGGTCGTTATTTTAGGGAGGTGACAATATTCTCACCTTCCTAAGGATCAAAACAAGCCTGTTTGATCTTGAAAACTGAATATTAACAAAAGTGACTCGGAATAACTTTTGAAAACATTTCCATCAAAGTCAGAATATTCAAAAGTGCATCCCTGAAGATACATAAAGGGCGAACAAACACACAGTATGAGACACACAACTTTTACTCACCTAAATGTTGGCTGCAGATCCAGAGCAAGAGGAAGCAGTAGTACTCCATATGTTTACTGCTGCAGGCGTGGAGGTGACGGCGCGTTGGAGTAATGACTGCTGTGAGGGTGTGCAGAAACCCAGTGGCAGGCACAGTTAAGGTCCTTTTCTGATTGACTCGAGTCACAGCCCAGCCTATATGGGGAGAAGTAGGAGGGGATTGTGGGAAGAGGAGGAGGATGAAGAGGTGGTCCACTCTTCCACAGCAGAAGGAATACTCTGTCTTTTAAAAATATGTTCAGCTCAGTTTAACTTGGCAAATAGAGGAAAATGACTTACTTTTAAGAAACTTTTTATTCTGTTTGTGTGGGAGACTTTTTAGGAAAAGAAAATCAGCATTTGCACAAAGCAAACACAGTCTAGGAAACAATCAAAACAACGCCAGAGCAATACAACAGAAGGGCGTTGAGGGTTCATTAAAGAGACAAGCATGTGTAAGACATTAGACACTGCCAGGGTCACTGGAGTGGTAAGTCCAGGAGGAACACAGTGGATCAGTAGCACCACAGTTCTTTTTCTCATTACAAACCAATCTGACTTCAGCCTGAAACTAAATGCCAACATACAATCATCATGGCTCCCAACCACAAACTCGCCAGTGTGTTAACAGCAGAACATAAACGTAGGATTTGTACGTTACCTCATATTCCTGCTGCTGAGCCATCCGCTCCTGGGCACAAAAATTTATAATGATCCTGTTTATGCATGAAGACGTAGTTTGTATGTATTGGCTCACTTGAAATCAGCTTGTGGTGACCTGGTGGATCTCTTGCCCTCTGCTTTAGATGCAGCACGTCACAGAAATGCACAGCTGTTCTTCACATTTTCACTTTTGTCTGGAGATGAAGTCATATGAATTTAAGTCTCTTTCTAGCACTTATTATTTCTCACTTTCTTGTGTCCATTTGTCTATTTAGCACAAAATGCCAGCTGCTTAATACCGATGGGCTGTGAAATGCTTAATTAAGTCAGGTTTATTTTGGTGTTCCAGTCATTAATTTACTGGACTAAAACTAAACTGGTCTTTAGTCTTGATTTAAAGAAATTCAAAGTTTCCCAGAAAAATTGCAGTTTTCTGGGAGTTTGTTAGAACAGTTTCCTGGGAGAATTAGAACTGAATGCTGCTTTCTCCATATTTGGGTCTGGTTCTGATTAGAACCTGAGTGATTTGAAGAGTTGATACAGCAACAGATCTTTAAATCATTTTGGTGATGAGACACTCAGTGATACAAAAGTATTTTACAGTCTATTCTCTGAGCTATAGGGAGCCAGTGGAAGGACTTCAGAACTGGGTTTACGTGCTCTGTCTTCCTCGTTTAGTGAGAACGTGAGCAGCAGTGTTCTAGATCAGCTGCATTTGTCTGATATTTCAGAGAAATGCCTGTGAAGATACTGTTGCAGCAATCAATGCAACTAAAAATAAATGCATGAATGAGTTTCTCTAGATTTTACGAGGACAATAGTCCTCTACTTCCGGAAATGTTCTTCAGGTGACAGAAGGCCGACTTTGTAACTGTCTTTGTGTCTCCGAAAGTTCAGATCTGAGTCCATCTCGACACCCAGGGCCTGGTCACTAGTTTCTCAGTGAAGCTGTATGCTGACTCCAGATTGTTCCTCTTTAGTTCCAAAGATACAAACTTTTGTCTCTGTTCAGCTGAAGAAAGCTATGACACAGACACACACCGATTCATTGTAAGTGTCTGTTCCGTACTTGGAGCTAGATTTCTTGTCCTAGGCTGGCAGCTTAAGGCCTACATCGTGTTTGACAAAAACAAAGATTTTTTTGTCGAACACAAACATTGGCATTGTATCGTTGGCTGTAGTTTGTTCTTGACACATAAGCTGCATGGAACAGTTTTTTTTTTTTGTCTTTTTTTAATGCCACTTGACAAGGACTACATAAGCATGACATAGTGGACAGGACCAATGAGGATTTTTCAAGAATTCTTCATATTTTAGTCAAAAGCAATGTTGTTGTTGTACTTGCCATATTAGAGCACATTTTTATGGTGGCATCATATGCACTAGCCTTTACTCATGTAGCTTGATGTCACCATTGGTTTCACAGCAATGTTATCTTGAAGAGTTGTGCTTCTCGAGTCTCAAAATGACGACGTAAGTATATCTACTGAATGCAAACATTTTCAGAGGTGACTTAATTGTTTTACATTTCTCTATTATTTGTATTTCTTCAGCCAGCTGAATAGCAAACTGCAGCCAGCAAGATTTTAGGGAGAGAGCGCAGAGTTTTGGGGGGAAAATTTTGCTCATTCAGTGTGCCTCTTTGGGATCTCATTAAAAAGAATTTAACTCAGTGTAGAACTAAATTTAAGTGGTTTAGAAACCACGACTTATAAAGCACTGTTAGAGCTTGATTCCAGATTGGAAACTGCATGACTTTGATGCAATTTTTGAATTTACTCCGGGAAACAAAGGAATGTAAATTTAACATCTAGCCGTGTGACGTTTCTTTGGGCGCAAGTTAAAAATTATGAATCCAGCCAAAATATAATCATCCAGTCTCTGAGTGGATTGTTGGCATAAACCTAATCTCCTATCCCAGGATGATGTCAGTATCTATAACTAACAAGACTGAATGAATGATTTGAAGGCTAAATATATATTATACACTTTAAAAAAAGAGTCCACTGTAAAAGTAACTAATAAAAGCCTATGTTGGTCAGACCGGTAGCCAAATTCAATAGAAGCATCTGAAAGGCTGTCGAAATGCAGCCAAAAACACAACATAGCTGATCTTTCTCTGATGGCTGTCCAAAGAACCGACATTTATCTGAAAATCTCTCAAGTTCTGAAAGAAGCTCTTTCTGAGGCTGCAATCAAAGCCCATTTCTTAATCACAAAGAAACCACAGATCGCCAAAAATCAACACAGCATGTGTGCTGAACCCACCAAGAAAATATAAGGAGCCAGGACTTGCTTTCATTAAGGGTGCTTAAAAGCTCATTGGATCTACTCCTTCTCCACCACTTCTGCTCGGTGAAGTCCTGTCCTCTTTCACTTCACCTCAAGTCAGGAAATTAAGCCCTGTGCCTACTGTGGGACTGCCTATGTGGATTACGTGTCTGCATAGCACATCTGATAAACATCTTGAAATGACTGCGAGGTGAGTAAAAGTAAGCAAAGTTCCACGGTTAAATACAGAGCACACATCTGCATGTGAAGTTACGGCTCTCCCCGTGACCTCAGCTAGAAAAATATCGACGTGATATTCATGTTGTGAGTCGCACCGATTCTAAATTGTTGACAGAGGAAAATGACGTGTACTTTGTCACATTACAAGCATATAACAGTTCTGCTTCGCGGAATAGCAAGACAGTGCAAGAAAGGAGCATTTTTCAAGGAGCAGCATTCCCTGCTCTTCAAACAACATGGGAATGAAACATTTTCGAAATTGAAGGGGAAACCAAAAGAATGATGGCAGTTTGGTAGTCATTACAACATAATAGGGGCTCCATAAACATGAAGTCTTTCATAACAATTGTTTCATTCAGGATTGTGGTGCACTCTCATCGCTGAAGAATCTCCTACTATCAAGCTGCAAGATAAATGATGGATCTGAGAGGAACCTGCAATTAGCATTAAAGCTCTGTATGGAGGCTTGGTGCCAGTTCTGTTTGCAGCTCAAGAGGGTGCTGAGGACGGTCTCCTCTTCTCTGTCAGTACCTGAAATGACGTTTTAATTACTGTCTTTAAGCAGCAATGGGGGGTTGAATCAGAACAGGCAAGCTAAGCAAGGTGTGGATGGTTTAGCTTTATCAATGCTTTTCTTCTTTTTTTTTCTTTTTTTTTTTTAAAGTTTTAAATCTGGGGATTTAAAAAAAACATATACTTCATACATTTACATATTTGTATGATAATCATTGAAAAACTAGCTCCTCTGCCTTCTCCCAGAACTAACTGCAGAAATACACAGCTACGGTTACACTACAGCTACCTTCAATGTGAATGTTAAGGTTAGTTAGCATGACCACAGAAAACGCCAGATAGATAGTTTTCCTGGAACGGAAAGTTACTTCCCCTCCATTAGCACATTTAGCAGAACATACCAAATGTTGATAGACAACCAGGAGACAGTTCCTTCTCCTGGCTCTGATTGGTTGTTTTTGACTTTGTCATAATGTGTCCAATTGCAGCAGGTTCGAGGTGTAGGAGTAGAAGATTTAATCATGAAAATCTTGAAAAAAGAAGAACAAAGAACAAAATGAAGAACAAAATCCAAGAGAACAAAGACAGAACAAAACCATAAATCAGGGAGAATGCTGGGAAGTAACAGGATGAGAGAATCTGGCTAGGAGTGACTGAGGATGAGGTGCTTAAGTACAGGGAGATTAAATGCTGAACAAAAAACCAAAGCTGATGAGCTAACAAGTTGCAGCTATGAGGGAAGAGCAGGAGGCACTGAGAACGAGTGAGGAAATAATTCTAACACTGAATAATAGACTGAAAGAAACATAATTAAACCAAAAACAAGAATTGACCATAACTAGAAAGAAGAACTGGACTAAAGTAAAAATAGAAACAGAACCAAAATAATCAAAGAAAAGACTAAGGAACATAGAATAATAAAACTAAAATAAATAAATCACACTCTAAAACACTTGCAGGAACAGTAGTACTGGGAGGAGGTAACATACTGTCACAACACGGTGACAGTTTTACACACATGTAGAAATGTATTTTTGTATATGTATAAAAGTTACATACTGCAGCTTTAAAGCCTTATAAAGTCCCTCTGTGTGGTGCAGCCTGAAATCAGAAAAGCACAGGAGATGCGGTTACTTCACCTTTTTCCGATCCCTCTTCAGCACAACTGTAAGTAATTATCTCAATCACCCCTGGATTATCAGTTTGCGATATATGATCCTCCCAGGCAAGAACTGACAAGTCCCTTGGGATCGGATGCAAAAAAGCTCACGTTCATGCTATATTTTGATATTTTGCTCATGCTGGCGTGGTGCCTCCTGTTGTGACCTTGAGTCCATCAGTTATTGTGCTGTGGTCAAGTTTGAGATCTCCAATGTGGATTTTCAGGAGCTCCTGGCAAGTTGGTTCAAATTGCTTCTCTAAGCTCTAATCTCTCCAGTATGATTTAAAAGAAAAACAAAAAAGTAAAATGTGACATATAAATGATAAATTTTTATTTTCTTTTGCTAACATTTAAAAGCATACTCTGTCTGGACACTTAACACTTTGTTCTCACAGTTGGACATGAAATCAAACTAAACCTTTCCTGCTTTAGGTCAGGTAGGAATACCAACATCATTTCGGTTTGTAAAATATCAGAATTACAAGAGTGAGAGAATGCTTTGAGACAAGAATACCATGATGCAAACAATTCGTACTTGACCTATTGTACGAGAAGCTCACAAAGACATGGCGTCACCATGTGGACTTCCCCAAATTGTTTAAATGTGTCAATTTAATGTGTCTTTAAAAGCTTCTCCAGTTATTCTGGCATTCAGAAAATAGAACTAATTCGGGGAATGATGACTGACGTCAACCAAATAAAGTTTAAAATGTCATGTCCTAGAGTGAGGAAAATATAGTTGTCTCTATTTTTATTTTTAGTGTATACCATTTAAGTAAATAGCTGCCTTCGCTTGTGAATTCGGCACAGAAACGCAAACTTGTTAGAAATAGGTTTAGAACTTTCTTCAATAAATTTTGATACATATAAACACTTTGACATATTCTCCTGTGATTGTGTGGGTGACATAGATTTTATGAAAACAATCTGAACATCTTTGAAAAGACCAACCCCAAGACTTTGATTTTAAAGCCGGAGAGGGAGAAAAACCTTTGTTGTGAATTAAGTTGCCCTCTTCGACTCCTCTTTCATTTTTCCCTGGGAAAGACATCCCCGACCAGCAGGGTTCTGAAAAACCGAGACAATGAATGAGTGTTCAGTCAAAACGGTGAACCGACTGGGACAGAATGTCCAGATTGTCGGGGTGTGAGGTCTCCTCCGCATACTATTGTCAAAACCAACTCCTGTTATTTCTGTGACTTCCTGAGGATTTTCTTGGTATTGGTTCTTTAAACATTCAAGTCCACAAAGTGAAAGTTATTGCCCGTGGAGATGTAACTTTCCATTAATCACAGCCAAGTAAGCCAAAGGCGAGATGAAACAATGAATGGGTTTTAGGTAATGGTACACTCACTAACTGTCCTCCGAGGAGCTTCTGCTCCAGGAGCTTGTTGTTCATCTGAACAATCTGCTGTGGAGACAGCGAGGGAGAAACTGCAGCACGCTTTCCGGCATGTAGTCCTGGATAAAACATTAACCTGGAGAACGTGTTGGGGAGCGCTTCCTCTCAAGCGCTATGGGAGGTGGAATAATACATGATGCAAGCAAGACAGTAGATGGAATGCTGTCAGATGAGAAGAGATTGGCTTTTAAAAGTAGGACTTCTGTCAAAGTTTTATGTTCCAAGGCAGCTTTAAAAGTTTCAAAGAAGACAAAATTACTGCTGCTCCCATTCTAGCATGAACTTGTCAGGATCGGCTTCTATTGGACAAATAAAGCAAAGTTAAAGGCACTGGTTTTGGAGTGAATGAAAAGTAGGAACTCAGGAATATGAATTCCTTACAGCATGCAACATGAGCCGATGTGAAGGAGGAGAACTCGGCAGAGAGTGACAGGATCCAGGCTGGAAGAAATGTTGTGGTTTTTGTGCCGGTTTGCAGAAAACCTGTTTCTTTTACAGCATGGGGACTGGTATGTGGATTAACTTTTGGTTTTAAAATTCATCCTGAAATGCTGTGACTGCATGCTATGTGCATGAAGGCATCCATGGATCATTCTTTTTTATTTTTAGTAAAATGGTTTTTGTCTGACACTGTAATGTTTGGTTTTCCTGTTTTATCCAAAGTTTGCTCGCCAGATGTTTTATTTTTATTATTATTATTATTATTATTATTATTATTATTATTATTATTATTATTATTATTAAACAGTTATGAGGCATGGTGACAAAACTCAACAGGTTGTTGCTAGGTAACCAAAAGGTCAGTTGATGCCACCTAACTGTGAGAGGTCAAGTGGTTAAAGTCTGAACTCTTCATCCCTCACAATCCTGGGAGTTCTGTGAAAATATTGAACATTTTATGAGACGTATTATATCAATCACATGTTTATCGTGATATAAATTGTCATTGATTTTTTTTTTTTTGCCCAGTCCTAGATAAAAGCATGTATTATTTTTGCCTTATAATTTTGAACTACCTTTGCCTAGTCTGTCACAAAATCGAATAAATACACAGAAGGTTCAAGTGGTAACATTTTTGCAATGCACTGCATGAAGAGATGCATCCCAAACATAGCTGTAGACAAGTGACTGGCACATTTTATATAATATTAACTCTGAAATGCAGATATTGAAGGTATTTTCAGCCAAATTAGAGCTTCCTGCATTTGTACCATTTCTCAAATGGTACAAATGGGGATTATCTGGATAATACTTCTGAACAGAACTCAGTGCAGAATCAATTTAGCTTTTCTCTCATATCAGTCTGCTCATAACTTTGGGCAATGTCACTAGCTGATTGGATCTTGGTGTTCTTATTCAGAGTATTGCTTCTGGTGGCAATCTAAACTTTTTAAAAAGAAATTGAGTCGATCATTTCCATTTGGTTAGACAATTCTTTCGAATCTGAGGTGTGTCTTTCAAACTCCCAAAGAAATTCGAATTTGCTTTGGTTTATTTACGTGTTTCCTGCAACGGAAGGTTGAAAGACTTGTTGTTAGTGTTAACTGGCACTAACAACAACTTGGACGGCTTCCTCCGAGATGCAGTCGAGCCAATCTCTGGCTCGACTGGAGAAACTCCAGGCTCCTCTGCCTTTAACAACTTTTTGAAGCTACATAGTAAAACTTTAGAGACTGAACTTACAAAAAGGTGGTATTATTAACTTTATACTAACGATAAAGCCTCGGGAAATCTTTTGTTAAGGAAAAAAAAAAACAAAAAAAAAAAACCCTGATTTGTAAATCATTTCAAAATTGTTGACATCCATTACAAGCAGTTTATGTGGCGTTTTGTGTTGTTTTGTGAGTGAAACGACCTCATTAGTGGTTGATTAAAAATAGGAAATAACAACATGTGGTTGAAAAATAAAGTAAAAATAATAATCTTGAAGGGCCTCATGTGGAGAGTGAAAAGAGTAAATGTATCTGTCTGACTTGAGCGAGTCAGTCTAATATTTCCATATCCCTGGTGGAGTCTTATGCAGGTTTAGTTGTGCCAGTAGCAATAGTGGGCAACAGACTAATGTGGAAACTAAAGCCACACGCCACAAGATGAACGACAAAGGAACGCCGCAAAGCTCACACATCCAAATTCAGAGTAAAGCTGTGTCTCTCGTCACCCAGCTTAAGCAGAAAATCTCACAGCTCATATAAAGTTACTTCCTTAGTCAGAGTATTGCCCTGTATGTCACAAAGAACGCCCCCCCCCCCAGTTCGTTTCTTAGTTATGGTGCACTATATTTCCTATGGACAGGCAGCAACCAGCATGATCTCTATAACATGCAAGCCATATTTCCTCTCTAACATGGTTACACAAAAAACACATTACTCACCACATTCCTACGGCCAATCGTTTTGTGGTTGAACATAAACATCTTCCTCCGCCGTGTCTTCATCATCAGAGCACACTCGTTCCATTGTCACTGCCTTTAGCTTCATATAACTTATTTGAATAAAAAGGAAAAGCTTTACCACTTTTTTTCCTGGGTCAGCTCTCAATGGAAAAGCAAACGCTGTGCAATTTTGAACTTGCAATTTATTTACTGGATTTCATGAACATTTTGCACGATTATCTGCTGCAATTAGACCCAGCAGAACACCAAATAGGGCTCAGCTCGGCAGACGCTGAAGTTCCAGGCCTGGTGTGAGTCAATAATTTGACGACAAATTAATTCCGCATACCTTGTGGCACGTCAATTCCAAATGGGGAAACGTTTGAGTGATTTGTTGTTATTTTACTACCCGGTGGCTTCTGTTCCAACCAGAGTCCAAACCCCCTCTGTTTATTATGCTTTCCAGTTTGGCAGTTCTTTTGCTCTGGGCATCACGGATTGAGTTTTCCTGACGATGTTTGTGATTTTGAAAGAACTCCTGGATTTGGTGCGATGGAGGTGACTACAGCACACAGGCGGCAATTTCTGCTTCAGATTATGAGGAAAACTATCAGCGATGAGTCGCCTCCGGTCCAGACTGGCGGCCCCGTGTGTCACAAGTCTGGCTCGGAACCAAACAGCACCGTTCTTCACAATGACACATATTTTTAATGTGCAGCTTATCCACTGTAATGGTTGTGAACAAAATATTAAGTCAGACCACCTACAACTGGAAAATTGTCTTAAATTTACAAGACCACAAACAGTCAGTGTGATCAACCCCAGAACACTCACTTCTAGTGTCTGCAACATTCAGGAAACTAGTTAGGATGTATAATAAACTGCAGGGCACTGACAGCTGTATATTTAGCCTGCATCCACAGAAAAGCCTACTCAGAAGTTAAATTATTCAGAGTTTATGTTTTGGAGGCTCAGTGGACTGGACGGGTCTGAGAAAATGCTTCATGAAGGACCTTGGAGTGTTGTGCTGTGGTAGCGGCATCCAATCGAACCAAGAGCGAAAGCTAAGAGTGAGTCTCAATCCACCGAGTTAATATAAACGTAGAGCTCTCTCCTCTCTTTGTGGGAGCATTTCCAGCTAACATATTTAATCAGAATGTTTCAATAGATTGTTTAAAATATACAAACTCGAAGCTGACTGCCATTTTGATAACAGTCCAACTTCCTTATTCCTTTATTGAGGATCATTTCTCAGGGCGTCCTCTTAAAAGTAAAGTTTTTATTCTGTCGTTGTTCTTTTGTCAAATGCCCACTTGTTTAATCAGACTGACAATAAGTCATTCATTCAAGGTGATATATAAGGTGTTGTTGACAAGTGGTTAGGGCTAACCCTAACCCTAAACTATTAGAGAACTGCAGCAAAGAGCGGGGTCACCGAGTCGCATGTAGATCTTTTTTTTTTTTTTGTCCCTCTTCGAAATGTTGCTAAACTTTACTTAAACTGGTAGAGATGCTTGAGATACACCTTTGGGCGCCTCACGCTGCATACTGTTGAGCATGGTGGAGGATCTGTTATGCTGTGGGTCTGCTTCTCTTCTAAAGGTCATGGGAACACCTCAGCATGAAAGAAATCTTTGAACATTTCAAGTAACAATCTGGAGACCTCTGAACAAATTGAAAATGTTTGCGCATCGGGTCGCTTGGCAGAACAAAAATTCAAAGCATCACAGCCTTGCTTCGCATTTTACAAAATTCACTATAAAAACTTGTTGGGTGGGTGGAAAAACAGAAAGTTCCAGTTCTGGTCTTCTGAAATGTCAAGACTATTTTCTGTACTTTAACAAGAGGAGGTGTTGGAAAAAACTAGAAGACAAGACATCTTAATAGGTGTGGCCCTGGTGAATTTATTTGAGACAATTTCACATTTTACTGTGTGCTAAAACATTAACTTATTTTATGGCTTTACCCCCCAAAAAAACTATCTTTCCTAGTAACTGTAGAAAGCACTATAACATGTAAAGAGCTCCATTATAAACAGATAGAACATATTTATGTTAACATCCAATATTTGATTAAAAAATGTGGGAATTCAAGTCACTGGAAAAAAAAACAACAAAAAAACCCACAACATTTTACAAAACCCACAACGACCGAGTCCTCCACTGAACAGCTGGTGTCCAGGAATGACATGTTTAGCTGGAAATACCAGCAGAGAACTTTTTCAATGATCCCGACCGCTGTCTGATTTACTATAAGAGGACGGCAGGGTTCCAGAGGCATCCACATGCCCTAGTATGCCGAGAATAGATTCTATAGTCTCAGGTAAACACGCTCCCTTCTGCATGCCCGCAGCTGGAAGCCCTGCACGCTATTGCACAGTTTATGAGGACCGAGTTCATTCAGTACCTCAAGTCTTCTGGCCGCAAATATTCCTGCCGTTTCGATGTTTCTTTCTGTTCCTTTTAGACTCGTGAGAGGTCTTCCCACGTCATTTATAGTTTATCAACTCCGTGTGATCAGAGAACCACAACCAACAACAGGCACATTCAGACAATCACATGGGCTTTGTCTTCGTTGGAGGGAAAACAATCCGGGCTGTGCTGTGGTTTCACTTTCTGCCTGAGCCTCATGGCCCTGTTGCTAAAACTCTTTTCACACAGATGTGACTTGGTACGATCGCTCAGATGCCACGACATGAAGCGCGGTGGAGACAAACATATGTGTCAGAAGAACAATCAAGCTGCTGGCAGATGGCTTTAGTCAAACCCACACAAGAACAATGAATCTTAAAAACGCTTGTTTAACGACCAAATCACCTGACTTCTTTTTAAGTACAGGTACTTTTTAAAAATATACACGTATGTATTTTTAGATGGCTTCATGCATTTAAAGGTTTTTAATATGATTTGAGAAAATTGCCTTCAGATTGCTTTACGTCAGGGCGGGTGGAAAGAGGGAAATGCTCATATGGTACAACACAGTGTGACTTGTTCCATGTGGCACAAACATGCCAGCAGTTCCAGGCGGCTGGCTCTAATCAGCTTCTGCATGCATACCAGCTCAATCAAAAACAATCAGGAATCTGGGCTGCAGTCAGTCCCTTGAAGTTGCAATAAGAATCTGGCAGATAAAAAAAATAACCAAATACAAGACAATATGTATTGTCTTGTATTTGGTTACAATACAAACCAAAACGAGGGTTCTGGGAGAAAAGACTTAAAAAAAAACGTCAAGCGAGAAACCTCAATTTATTGTTTTATGAGCTTTTGAGTCACCAACCTGACTTTCGGACCTTCAAAAGGAGACCAGCGTGATCCAAAGTTCTTTGTTTCGGAACAGACTTTTTAGCAAAGGGTTCAATAGCATTCCGTGGCTTTTAAGATAAGCCGCGGCCTGTTGGACCTGAAGCCGCGAGTAAAAACTTCAGGCTGCCCAGCAAGCTGTGTAAGCAATGGTGGAAGCTCCTCTAATTAAAGAAAGAGCATTGGACTTAGCCTGTCTGTGTTTGCTACTTTGGACCACACAACCACATCAAGCCCAGTTCTGGTTCCGTTGTTCTTGTCGATCAAAAAGAACCTGCTCCTGCAGCCTCTGACTGCGGAAAGACGCAATAAAGTGCAGTTTGTTTTTAAGGTTCTGCACCAGGAAGGCTGGAAAGGGAATATTTTTGTACATTAAACAACATCTAAGTTTTTTTGTTTTTTTTTCAACAAAATTATCATGAGAAATGATTATTGAACACTACAGCTGGCTCGTTGCTTATGGAGGATTATGAGGAGCAAATGTAGATAGTCACATCTTTGCATTAAGATTCATACACCGTCATTGAGGTTGACACCTAGATAGAGTTTCTATGAATTTGTTTTCTTCAGCACTTTTGCAGGACAGCAAAGCCCTGAGATTTAAAGGCTCAAGTCAGAAACTTGTGACGTGCCAACATCAAATCCCTAAACTTGGCCTAACAGGGCATAAAACTCATTTCAGATTCAATGGCAAAAACATTGACGACCAAAGGAATATTTATAAGGGCAAATCCCGCCAGCTGTCTCATCCAATCAGCTCCACGGATTGTCCTTTGAGAATTATAAGTTTGCAATGTGCTTTTCTCCTGCTTTCCGAATTTTATGAGACCCAAATATATAGCTCCGGGATATTGTTAAAAAATACAATGAATAAGCAGAAACAGCTTTGAGGTTTCGACGTCTGTGTTTCTGTTGATGTCTTCTAAATAGTGGACATTTGTTCCACGATATGATAGAGGATATGGGACAAAGGGTATCTCTTTTGATTATCACATATTTGACAAGAAGCTCTGTGTTGTTTCCAGCTATTTTTTTCCAGGTTGGTTTCTACTAGATTGCAAAAGCTCGTTTAACTGCTGCCACATGTTGGGCTTTTGTTCGTTAACGTAGGAGCGTGCGTGCGTGTGCGTGTGTGTTTCCAGACATCGTGTGGCGAGTGTGTGTCTGAGACAGACAGATTCATATTGGCAAAGGGGAAAAATAATGAAACATTATGCATAATCACCTTGTTGTTGGCACAGTAAAGATGAGTAAGAAGCATTAATAATTGTTCTTTGTCATTTTTGTCACCGTTTCATCGAAACTACCGTCATCTGACTTCTGACCGTCTGAATTTTGGTCCTGCTCCTGCACACGTCATGGCACGGTGATGAGACTGATTTCAAATCAGAGTGTAACTTTGTTTGTCTCAGTTCCTGTTTTAAGCTTTTCAGTTATTGCTTTACCTATGGAAATAGCAGACACATTCCCCTTACATTAAAGGCAAGTTCTCTCGTCTTTCTGATTTTGATGAGTGGCTAAGAGAGTTTGATGCATGCCATTATATTTTAAACCCAGAGAAACAGAAAGGCATGGAATACAATATGAAAATGCCTATGTATTCTGATCAATTTAAAATAAAAAAAACATGATTTAGAATAAAGGTGCCATTTTTCAAAGACGTGTCAGTGAAAAATTAGAGTTCTGCAAGAAAGGATGAGTTTATTTTAAGGCATCAACATATTTTAGCCCCATAATTTATTGTTTTCAGATTTGGCTCATGTATAATACCAATTATCAGTCAACAGAGTCTGAAAGCTGTTTTTTATAAAATGTAATGATTATCATGTTCAAAAAACTTAACACGTGTACAACCTTAGTCATTAATAACTGTTGATATTTCCCGTGTCTGATTATTAAGACCTTGCATTAAAAAAATAGACTGAATTCGAATTTTTTAGACTGACACATTGCAACTATTAAATTATCCAAGTCTGATTCCGATTAGTAGATCAGCACCTGTAGACATCTTCTTCCCCAGAAGAACCAGTCTGACGCAGTTTAGATGTACAAACTCTTCCCCGGCTCAATCAGATCTTCTAGAAGATCTGATTTAGAGAAATGTTTTTGTTTCCACTGTAATGCTGCATTACCTGACCAGTAATATCTCTATTTTGTTTAAAGTGCTTTTTTTAATATTAAAATAAACCCTGATGATTGCTCTGCGGGGAGGTTAAAAATGCAGCCTTCCGATTTGGAAAGATTGTGATACCAAGATAATTTAACACAGCACAACAGCAGGGTTAAAAAAATATGACAAGGCTTTGTAAAAGAAGATATGAAAGAAGTCACATAAATTAGCACATCTAAACTGCAAAAGTACAAATACCTCTGCTGGTGACACTGTCATGAATCAGAGCTAAATGATTGAGACTGAAACTAGGAGGATTACTTCAATTTGCCCCAATGACTGACAGGTGAAAAAAAAAAAAAACAGAGAAAACGAGAGGTTCTGGGAGAAAAGACTCTACTGGGAGAAAAGACTTAAATGAAATAAAATCCAGTGGAAAGACACTGAAAGAGAAGATGCTGCTTGAAGTAGCTATGAAGAAATGTTTACTGATAGTAAAGATTTATCTAAAACATAATCATTGGCAATTTCCTCTTTGTGTGTAGAACTTCAGTTCAGTCCTTGTTAGTTGATGGACAATTTTTTTCTTTTGGACTCTCTTCTTTGCTTCTCCTCTCTCTACCTTTTATCCCATAAAGGAAGTGTGTTTTTTGTGTGTTTTTTTTCTTGTAATTTTTTGCAGAGTGTGAGTGGCTGGAACACTGATCTTTGCACCAGAGAGGCTGAAATTTGAGCCCCCCTACATTAAATGTTCCATGAGTGCAACGGTTTCCGTGAGGGTAAATCATGCGGTTGCCTGGTGTCAGAGAATTGGATGAAGGTTTAAGCTGGTTCGAAAGCGCAGCATAAATTGCACGGAAGTGCATAATCGCCTGACAATGCACCTTTCGTGCATATCGTCATCTTTCCCACAACCCATTCATGTCTTTCTTTCTCCCTCTGCTGTCCGCAGACCAGCAAGGCAGATGATGTTACATTAAAAGCAAGCAGCAGTTAGTGAGTTTCCAAATCCAGCAGTCGCATGAGTCATGTTTGATTTTAGTAGCATTAGATGTTTTAGATCATAGGTGTCAAACTCTGGCCCGCGGGCCAAATTTGGCCCGCCGTGTAATTATATTTGGCCCGCAAGGCAATTTCAAATTAATATCAGAGCCGGCCCACCGGTATTATACGGTGGCAACGCTGTGACGCCACATTCACCGCTTATACTACGAATCCATAATACTCTGCTGTTTTTTGGCGCGTCAATCAGGACAGAGGCAGACACGCCTTCTCCTCTGTATCAGTAGCACTTATGGTAGCGGACATGGGTGTTTTAGGAAGGTGGTGATCAGTCTTCTTGCGCACTTGCACTTACCTATGTGAGCAACTGTTCTCCTCAATGAAAATGACGAAAACATCTCACAGGAGACGTCTGACTGACGAACACCTTTTTTTCGATAATGAATCGTTTCCTCAGCTCAAACCCCGAGGCCCAACATTGATGAATTCAATGTCATCAATGACACGTATTTGGCTTGGCCGCATCAGAGTAGATCAGTGTGGCGCAAAATGAGCAATAAATAAGTTTTCTATGCACCTTTTCTTGTTACGCCAAGGCCTGAATGATTTATTCATAGTTATTTTATTTTCAAATTTATTAGTCTGTGTACGAAGCTAATTTTGACATTTACCTCAGAAAGGAGGCATTCAATTTTTATTTAAATTTTATTTAATATAGTTAATATTTTATTTAATATATTAGATATATTTTATTTATTATATTTTATTTAATATAATAATATGTTTTATTATTATTAGCAACTCAAGTTTGCACACCTGCACTTTTAAGTTAGATAAGCCTTGCTTGTTCAATATTTATTGTTATATTAGAACTTGTTTGGGTCCATATTAAAAGATTCATTTGTTCAAACCTTGGCCCGCAGCTTTGTTCAATTTAAAGTTTTGGCCCACTGTGTATTTGAGTTTGACACCCCTGTTTTAGATATTTTCGTTTTGCAACAATCAGTGATTTAAAGAAAAAAGGGGAAACGTCTGTGAAACTAACATGGGTTTATTTCATACATGAGATGCTGGAGCTGTTCTTAAAATACAAATTCCCTCTGCACCTTCTGCCATTTGTGAGTATAAGCTTTGCAATGGTGGCCACATGCTTCTGTCATGTAAAGATTAGGAAAATATCGTCTTTGAACTATTTGGACATTGTTGGATACCCTGATATTTTATCGACAGCAGGCAAACGTCTCAGGAGGGCTGTGGGTAGCTCCCTAAAACTGCTCCAGAGATGCTGGACTGATGCAGGAACACAAAAGTAAGTGGATTAAAATTTCAGAGATCCTTGGAAAGTAGAAAGTTTCAACTTGAATATTGCAGACACGAGTCACTGGTGGAGAAGCACCACTAATGGAGTCATTGCCATCTTCTGTCCATTTCTTTTGAATGCAGTTTCTTACACACTTCCATTAGTTTATTAACTTGCTCTTGCTTTCTGTCTTTTGTATAGTTGTATTTATTTGTCTTAGCTTATTGTCGGGCTTTAGAGTGTTTTCACACTTGATAGTCCTGCAGACTTCATTGAATTGGGGATGAAAACTGCGACGTTTGTTACATCTTCAGCAGGTGTGGTTCTCCTTGACGCTGCACCGTGTTGAACTGGTCGGTAACTCAGCTGATAAATCAGTTGGCCAATAAATGTATCCTATATTATGCCTGTATGTGATGTAAACAGCACTGCCAGAGATGCAATAACTTTATAGCAGGTGTGTGAATGAGCCAATGATCTAGGGGGGCCCCAAAACCAAATTTCGCCCTTGGAGGTTTGGGCCTGATGCTGACGAACAAAAAAATGGAGAGTCTTAGGACACTTTAAATTGGAAAATGTACAAGTTTAACTTGGAGTGAGAGTATTTTTGTTTGCAATATTTTCCCATATAATGTCTGCTTCTGCTTGACATGAAACATAGGAAAGAGCACGCGTGCAACTATGGTTTTATTTAACTTTTTCATGTAAATGTGCCTTTTTCTTTCTCACTCTATGAAAATAAATCCAGTTGTGCAGGCAATTACACAATAAGATCGCTAGATGGCGGCAACCTGTTAGATATGGCCTGTACTTGATTCACAGATGCCAGATGGTCAAAACAGTCAGCAAGGAAATGAAAATCTAAATTTGAAACAGACAGGATATAAATTGCTTGAAAATGAAAGTCATGCTGGAGCTCTATTGTTTAATATTGCTCTCAATTTGAATGCAGATGTTCTTTTGTGATTTCTTTGAGCAGAGGCTCACATGTGGTAGTAATAACTGAGACACGGTGGTTTCTACAGTCGTGCAGGTCACCAACTTTTCCGCCAGCTCCCTGCAGATTACGTGTTTTCCTTCCACACCTTCTAGCATGGAGTGACCTGGAATTGTGGTATTTTTCCAGGATCCGTAGAAATCCGTCACAGTTAATTCACCCCAATGGCACAATTAGTGAGTTTAAAACAAGTTACTGCCTCGTGAATGTTCCTTCTGAATGACTTTCATTAAGTGTTAGTATGGTCTTTGAAACGAAAAGGATATAACCAATGAGTGGAGTAATAATGAGCAGCTCCATCTCTTTGTAAATTCTTTACCTTCGCTGAAAATAATACTTAGCATTCATGACATTTATGACCTAGACAATGTATATTTTCTCTGTACTGTCTCCTGCAATTTAAAGACAGTCCGCCTCCATCCAGAAATTGCACACAGACACAGGAAATTCTATTGTTCAAGAGAGGAAACGCTGTGACTGGGGCGTCAAATGACAACGAGGTTGAGGAAAGACGCCACCAAATGAAAATTTAAGTGTACACTGTAGAAGAGGAGGAAAGGGGGGAATCCCAATAGGTGCTAACTAGAATGAGCAGATATCTCATAACACTGCTGAGTTTGGTGTTTAAGCGTTTAGACATTTGCACACAAACTCGTAACAACTTTTATAGATCCACAACAACAAAGCCGGTATTGTGGGCTGCAGGCGCAATAAAGAAGTGTGGGAGGATGAGCCATGGAAACGGTGTAGGAATCTCGCCTTGCCTCCAGTGCCCTTTTTTTTTCAGACAGTATGATAAAGATGTGTTACTCTGCAAGAGTAGGTGTTTGCTTTTTTTGTTACTACACTCATTTCCTATTGGGGAAAATCCAGATATTGTCCAAAAGCGGCACAGAACTAACCTAAACTTCAAGTGTAAGACTTCGATTCTGTCTTAACAAAATAGTAGAAACACTACTAGTTTCTAGTGAAGCTGCTTAATAATTATTTTACATACATCCATTGCCTAAAGGTTGTTGATGTTTTAATCACACAGCTCTCCAAATCCAGTCTTCGAGATCTATTGTAATGCAAACGATAGACGCGAATAAAATAATTCAATGTCTGGTTCCTGCAGAACTTGTTGACATGTTGAAGTAATTGAGGCATTTGATGCAGCTGTTTTGGAGCAGGGATCCATTTAAAAGTTGCAGGGTAGTATGTTCCATGGACTGCTAGAGGTACTGGTGACTCTTGATCCTGGATGTGCATGGAACCACCTTGCTTTGAAAATCCTCCAAAATCACACTTTGAGGAGGTATGTGCAAGAGAGAGTGAGATCTTTATGTGGTCACCGCAGGCGAAAATGGACAAATCATCACTTCTAAGAACAACGACCCGGATCCTCCGGTTTGGTCAAGGTCTGATTTCCAAAACAAGTCCACCAATTTCCACTTGACAGACGAGCTGACTTTCATTTAGACAGCAAAACTGTCTTTTTCATGTTGAAGGTCAGAGCTGAAAGAAGTGACGAGGGGCCCCAGAGTTTTTGGGAACCTCACGCCCTCCTTCTCAGAGAACACACCCCTCCATGAACATCATCGTTCATTTAAAGTCAACTTCCAAATGTGTCCCTGTGCTACTGCCCGACTCAATAAAGATTAAAGGTGCTTTTTTTCTTTTTCTTTTTTACGTCCTCGTCTTGTTCACAGTCATTTTCACAGTCATTGGACGTGCTGGAGCAGCAGACTGCGACACAGCGTCCGACTCCCTCCCTCCTCCTCCTCCTGCTCCTCCTCTGCCTCTGCAGTCTGGCCCCCCGTCCCGGGCAGGCAGCTCCTCCTGCGGCCCCTTCCCCAAGCTGCTCATCGATAAGCCGTATCAGCCTGTCGGAGAGCGGGAAGAGCTGCGAGTGGCTTTGCGCGCATCGTCTCTGCGTGGGTTGGGTTTGCGAGCGAGCAGCTAGTGAAGGGAAGGGAGGGAGGAGGGGAGAGTGTATCCCAGCCGGGAGCTTTTCCACCCTTGTTGTAGTAACCAGCCGCACGCCGCCTGCCAGCTATTACTTCACTGCAGCAGGAGTCGGCCCCTTCGCACCGAGTGAGCCAAACGCGCCAACCTGACTGTCCCCTCCTCTCCCTGCTCTCCCCTCTGCGCATTCAGCAGAGCTGCCCTCCTCTCCTCCTCATCACTGTGCCACTCCTGCGGCGCTCTTCTCTGCTCGAAGGGGGACGTTGGCCTGCCTGCTCCTCACCCACTGGTTCTGCATGACTGTCACAAAGGTAGGGGAGGACTTCAGTTCCAGATGTAACTTTGACTCTGTCTTGAAACGCATGCCAGATGTTGTTGGTCAGTCAGGGTTGTGGTTTTTTTTTTTTTTTCTTGCTTTTTTTTTTTTTTTTTTTTGTGGATGATAGAAGAAGAGCTTTTAAGTGGTGTTAAAGTTGAACCCAAGGTTTGCTGTTGGCTGCCTTAGCAATGCCCTGTGGGATCAGCCTGCTGGAATATTTGTTGTTTTTAATGTGCGTTAAAATGTCATTCTTTTGGCGAGCTGACAGGACTGCTGGTGTGATCTGGATCTGCTGCTCTTTCTTGAGGGGAGAAAAGAAAAAAAAAAAAAATCAAGTGACAGTCAGATGATTTGTTTGCCAACAGCGGCAGGAATAAAGTGTATCCCTTTAGCGTGCAGTTGCATATAAATATGACAAACAGATGAAACTTTATGGAGAATAAATCCAAATGATGGACTCCCCACGAGGTGAGTCACAACATTTCAGCTGGTGGCTCTGATATTTTGCTCAACTTTAAAGTGGGAGTTAGAATTAGGTATCAATTGGTTTCATGATGCATCCTCTGGGATTGTGTGTAAATACTGCCGCGTCCACTCAAGGGGAACTTACCAATGTTAGTAGCCTGTCAGTGTGTGTGTGTGTGTGTGTGTGTGCGTGTGCGTGTGTGTGTGTGTGTGTGTGTGTTTTTGGTTGCAGTCTGTGCTTAACATGCAACACTCAGACGAATCCTCTTAATCAATTACCCTGGAGGGAGAGAGGAAGACGCACACAGAGAGGAAACTGGCACACCTACTCCCGTGTAGAGACTTAACCTGGACCAAAATAGATGACCCACTGTCGACATGGGACAACGGCCTATTTAATGCACTGGTGGTGACAAGACACCTGCAGTTTCCGCCCCCTAAAGTTTTGTTAATAAAGAATGACGACGCTCGCGTTTGGAGCTGCAGTCTCTGACTCCGATGTACAGACAGCTGCTTGCTGCTGCGCGAGAGAGATAGTGTGGGAGGTGGTCTGTGCTCTGCTGTATAGGTGAGCAATCTCCACTCTGAGATCTGGACGAGGAAAAGGTCAGGTGTTCATGTTTGGCACGCAGCCATGAATTAAATCTCACGGTAGTCGAGGCCAAAAGGCGCTGGAGGGAATTTTAATGAACGCTGCCTCGCTTTTGTTTTAACTGCCGTCCTCGAAAAACAGTGAATCAAATCAGGGTGAAGAAGAAATAAATGAGAACAGGAAGGTGTAACGGCAGATTACCGAGTGGCATCTAAATGATGATGATGGTGATGGATGTCTGTGTGGGAGGCGCAGTGAGAGACTCCAGTGAGTCGTTTTCGTGGCTCTGCCTGCCAACAACAGAGAAGTCACCTTGGGAGGGACACGGGACACGAGCTGCTGTGCTGACAGGACGAAAAAGCCTCCTTCCCTTTAGCACAAGGACCCAAAGAGGCGGTTCTGAACGAGGGAAAAGCCCCTGCAACACAACAAACCTAAATCTGCACAATCTGGCCTATACTTCTAAAATACACCAAGACCAGCCTGTGTCCTTGTTCCATTATTACTCGATGCTTGGGATGGTGCCAGATTTTGGATGGTGGTTGTTTCACCTCTTTGCTGTGTCATCCTTCAGGTTGTTTTGTGCCATTTGTTTTTTTTTAAATCCCAGCATTTGGATGATTTGCACAAATCCTACCAACAAGGAGTTTATTTTGTGCCCAATTTGACAAACTGATTTATTAGTATTATTATTTTTTTGTATATTTTACTTTAAGCTTGTTGTAAAGAAGTTAGGTTTTATTTCTTAATAAATCATGTCTACCAGTAGGGGGTCATCTCTCATGTTCCTTATTCTGACAGAGTCAAGTCATCCAAACAGGAATCAGAAAACAATTATAAGATTCATGTTTCAAAGAGAAGTGAGGATTTTTTTTATTACCATTAATTGTCATATTTAATGAAAATACTTAAAGGTATTTATTGCCATACAATGATTTGAATAGTCTTCACAAAACATCGTAAACGTATTATTATTGCAATAAATCTGTTTGCTTTGTTGGGTTTTGTTTCCCAGGAATATTTTTGTTTTACTGCAAGCAGGAATAGATTATTTGAGGACTTGTTTACTTAAAGTCTTGTCAAAACTGTGAAATCCTTAAACATTATTACATGTTTTCGTAATATTATGGCCTCAGCTTAGATGACATAGTAGGACAGAGCAAAAATGACAGAAGGTAGGTTAAAAAAAAATCAATACTTAGTTAATGTTCAGATGAACTCGCCTTGAGACAATTTAATGTCACTCAGTTCAGTTGTCAGTCAGATCTACTTTTTGTTTTTATTCTAAGAAAGACCAAATATTTTTCGTTAGTTGCTTTAAAAATGAGCTAAGAAGCTGTTTATGAGCAATGAGCCTGGAAGAGATTTCCAAGAATCACTTTCTCTACTCTAACTTAGTATTCAGGCTATAATTAGAGGCTTTTTGTAAAATCTTGCATATCAAAGAACATTCGGCTCCATTAATTAAGCGTATAAACTCCTGCTTCATGGTAAAAATGGTGAGTCCTGAAATATGTTGGTTTAGGAAGGTGTTCACTGGTTTGGTTCGTTATCAAGCTTGCTCAGTCAACTGAGGGAAAACCTACTGTTTACTCACATGCTGACAGGTGAATATAGGTCATCGCAAGTCTGCATCCATGACTGTTTGCTGTTCAACATGGCAAAGGACCCTTCTGGCAATGAATGACTATGAAGGGTCATTTAGAAAATATACTGCGAAAGATCATTATAGATAAAATGAATGTTTATGACCTCTTTCCAGATCCAGATGCTCTTTATTCTGGGTGATTGGGTTGCAAAAAGCATCAGATAAACAAAAAATAAACCTGACTGAGCATTTGGTTTGTATCCATTTCCTCCTGTTGCATGTATTCTGGCATATGGCATTTCCTCCTCAGATTGATGACGTTACACATTCTTGTTTTTGCATCATCATTAATCTACAGATCTCACGCCGTGTGCAAAACCTGTGGTACTTGCTGCTTTATTGCAGCACATCTCTCTGTTTTTCTTGATGATTCTTATGGTTTTGTTTCTAAAAATGAGTAAATGAGCAAGAGGCCATGCTTCTATAGGCTCTGACTTGTCTGAACGGGTCCAATGTGTCCGACTGCTGTGGCGTTTACCCGAGAAGCAGAGTGGCCTCTTCAGGAGGCAGTGGTCAGTCTGCCGGGTGGACTTCAGTCAGACATGTTGGGTTGGAAAAACTACTACAGAACTAAATTACGCCGCTAGTTTTGTGTAATTTGTCAAAATTTAGCAAGTTATCCGTTAAACGTTGACGAATGGTTGCGCTGCAGACCTTCAGACAGTGTGGTGAACGCCCTCTAAATCACAAAAGCAGCGATTTGCAGGACCACCTCTTCCCACATTCCTTTGATTTTTGGAGGGATGACACAATGAAACACTTCCAGGAATTGCATGTGATCAAGCAGGCATACAGTTGGAGGAAGAGCTTTGGCAATCGTTTTTTTTTTTTTCTTCTTTTGTTCCTTTAGATGACAATAAACAATCGTTTCAGTTAACACCGACAGTAGCCCGTGCGTTGATAAATGTTAGTTCTTACAAACGCATAAATATATGTTGCTCGCCAGTGAAGGCTTTACAGTAAACGTGTTGACGTGAATCCAAAATAATTCAAAGTAGTATTCCAGCTGCGTTGTGTGTGTGTGTGTGTTTGCAATTATATATCTGCAAACACTCCAATTATGACAGAGAGAGCCCCACGCTTCTCTGATGTCAGGCACACGTGTGGTTGTTAAGACGTCTGAAAGCCATTTTCAGTGTGTTTATGGTGCAGCATCTGCTCTTAACAGTACAGTGAGCCTATCAGGACCCAAGCGGGATAAAACCAGCCCCAATATGCTATAAAAAGCATCTACTCTTTCCTCGTAACTGTAATTTTATTGTAATTTCACTTGTTTAAGTGAAACAGAAAACCAAAACTTGCCACAGGAAAATTACCACCATGTGCACACGCACTTAAACTGTCTGAATTCTTTACTTGGAGCACCTCGCCCACCATAAATCTTAATTGAGTCTGATTTAGACCATTGGCCACGTGTCAAGTCTGCTGTTTACCCACACACCCTCTCTCACACACACTGGCACATAAAACTGCAAGTGAAATCGCTGGCCTGGCAACCCAAGAACCTGCTTTTCCAGGGGCAAGAAAATTACACAACAGCTAAGCTGATTTAGGAGAAGTATTACGAAACTAAGCCTTTTTTTAGGCAGAACAGTTAAAAGAATGACAGGGAGGTAAAACTGTATCTGTGATAGTTTTTTTTTTTTTCCTTTTCCTCTTTATAAAACAAAGCAGGGGAAAAAAGGGAATATTGTGTGAAAGCAACAAAAAAGCCTTCATCACAGGAAGACATTCAGATCCAATGAGCTCATTGCCGGTCCTTACTGAGCTCAGTGTGTGTCTGTGTTGCTGTGGCTGTATCTAAAACTGTACTCTGCAATTCTGTGTGAAAAACCCGAAGTCCACTGGCGGGAGAGTTGGGAAGCTCTTCTTACTTTTTTTCTTCCCGTATCAATAATTTCTTCACTGAAAAACAAGACACAAGGTCACGGACGACAGATCTGCCAAAATATGGCTTAAAAGTATCGAGTGAAGTGCAAAGGTGCAGGCTTTGTTGTGGCTTTTGTTGGATCAGAGCGTTCTTTTTTTTTTTTTTTTTTGGATTCCCCAAAGGGAAGGAGTTAAAATAAAGTAGACGGAAATGATGTGGGGCTGCACAGTGGCGCAGTGGGTAGCGCTGTTGCCTTGCAGCAAGAAGGTCCTGGGTTCGATTCCCGGCCCGGGGTCTTTCTGCACGGAGTTTGCTTGTTCTCCCTGTGCATGCGTGGGTTCTCTCCGGGTACTCCGGCTTCCTCCCACAGTCCAAAAACATGACTGTCAGGCTAATTGGCCTTCCCAAATTCTCCCTAGGTGTGTGTGTGTGTGTGCATGGTTGTTTGTCCTGTTTGTCTCTCTGTGTTGCCCTGCGACAGACTGGCGACCTGTCCAGGGTGAACCCCGCCTCTCGCCCGGAACGCAGCTGGAGATAGGCACCAGCACCTCCCAACCCCGTTAAGGAGAAGGGTGACGGAAAATGGATGGATGGATGGATGGAAATGATGTGAAATTATTTGTGAGGCTCCTCTGAGAAAATCAGGAGACGGGAGAGAACGTCCGTTTCCAGCATTCCCTTCATTTCCCCTTCAGCTGAGATATTAAAGTGTACATTCCGTATGTGTGTGTGTGTGTGTGGGTGTGCGTGTGTGTGTGTGTATGTGTGTTAAGTAACCTGTTAATTATGTAGGAGAGAGAGAGGAAGAAAGTTTTTTTTTTTTTTTATCCATTTGTGAGGTGAAATGAATGTTTTAGTTGTTTTATTTAGTTTTTTAGGCTCTAATTAAGTTTTTTAGGCTCTAATTAAGTTATCATAAATAGACGTGAACAACATCAAAAAGTAAAAGATAAAACTATAACTACTGACTTGTTAATCTTGTTGAAAGTTGGTTAGGATTGATTAAGCCTCGTTTTTCAGGCTTACGACTCAAAAATTGTCCATGAGTAACAGATGTAATGTACTGGTATTGTTGTGGCTTGTTTATTGTTGTCATAGCAACCACCTACCAAGATGGCTGTCAGTTAAAACAAAGAATGTTGTAGTCTATATTTCCAGTGTGTTTTCTGGTTTGGTCACATGATCTGCAGACTGACAGACTTTTAAGAAAACTTTCAATGGCAGGTAAAGCAGCAGGTAAATGGTGGTGAAACCAAAACCAACTCTGTCTCAACTGTTTGCTGAAAGAACATGGAAGATGGTGAGGAATATTTTCATAGAGAGCATCCATCCTCATGTTTCATCAGTTTGAACCTTTGGGCTGATTAAGGCCTTATTGTTCCTCTGGTAACTAAGAACATTGATTAGAAGTCATTTATTGATAGTACAATTATTATTCTGAACCAAATTAAAAGAATTTATCTGTAGAATGCTGAGTGTCTGTATTGCTTGATGCACATATTGTTGATATAGTTCAGGGATTCAAGGGTTTTTATTGTCATACCACCACCGGCCACCAGGGGCTCCCCAATGTGCCCCAGCCCCAGGCCAGGGTGGCTCCAGGGTGGGACCTCATGTACGGAGAGAACAACCCCTGTTTCCAATGGTCGTATCGTCATAAGGGATCTTTGGGCTGCACTTGGTCTGGTCCCTCACCTAGAACCCGTCTGCACTGGGTAGCAGAACTCCTAGGATCACTGAGACACGCAAACCCCCCCACCACGATAAGGTGGCAGCCCATGGGGGGGATGTGTATGTGTGTGGGTGTGTGTGTGCGTGTGTGTGTGTGTTTGTGTTTGTTTGCTCAGTTGGTTCAATCGGGATGTAGGTCGTGCATCCTGTCGACGGACTTTGAGAAAAAGCCGAAATAATAGTTTCACTTGTTGATAAAGGTTAGTTTGTGACAGAGGTATGCCAATTGGCCTAATTTGCTTTTTTTTTTCGTCTTGTAAAATTTTGCTTTTGGAGAATAAATTATCCACAAAAGTACCACAATTTAAATGGAAGCCTTTTAGTATTTTGGTTTTTCTGTTTTGGTTCACTTGATGGGCACATCACAAATACCACAAATCATAATGCTTTTTGTGGATTTCTTATTGAATTTAAATGTCAGCATTACAATATTACCTGCGCAGTGGGTTGCTTTATCCTTTCAGTGAAACAACCTGCATGGAAAGCTTGATGCAGTTTTGTAAAAAGGACATTGAAAACTGCGTTTCCCACCCAGCTAATAATCACTGCTTACAAGAGCAATTGTTTTTTTTTTCTATGCTTATGCAACTTCATCTCTCATTTATTTGGCAGGATTAGCGCAGACGGTTAATGTTTTGTAGTTTATCACTCACACATGGTTTTGTGAGAGGATGCGATGCGCTGTGATTTTTTTTCTTTCTTTCTTTCTTTTTATATGTATATTTATATTGTTGGAGCTCTGCTCCAAACATGATGCACGCCACAGTGGAAGGTGCGCATCGTAAATGTGTCTGTGGGTGCATTATAAAGTTCTGTGTGTATTCTGCCACTACCAAAGGGCTGTGAAACTGAGAATACAGCAGTCATTAGTGGGGAGTGGGGCAATGAGAGACTGAACACATGGAGGATGAACCTGCCACCCACACCAGTTCTCCACTACACAAATACACACATATCTGCAGCTTGAGTTCATTGGGGTCGAACTCAGCACTGTTATTCCCCATTGGCACTGATCACAGTGTAAATATAGGTTTTAGTCTGTGCAGCATTGATTACTGCAGACTTCTCAGCTCTCTTTTTTGTGCTTTTCTGCCCCACATGTCGTCTTTTTATTGTCTCTCTAAATCAGACCTGGGCATCTTACGGCCCGCGGGCCACATCCGGCCCTTTGTGCGTCCCTGTCGGGCCCGCGTGAGGCCAATCATAAATTACAAAATAAATTTTAAAAAGTATCTATGTCGAGTGTGCAATACAACGGTGCCGCTTTTGTTTTGAAAAGCGTTATTTGCATTACTTCCGTGGACGTATGCGCATGCATGACTGTGAGTGAAGGTCAACAGCAGCAATCACAAATTACAAAACACATTTTAACAAACATCTATGTCACATGTGCAATACAACTGTTCTGCTTTTATTTTTAAAAGTGTTATTTATGGACGTATCTCTGTGCGTAACTTGTGAGTGACAAGTGATGCTCGGTTAGCCCCAAGATGTCCGCTCACGCAAAAAAAAAAAAAGAAAAGTTGATGAGGAATGCCGTGTTTTCAATAAGACACGGACTGCCAACTATTTCTGTACAGAAATTAAAGGTAAAGCCGTGTGCTTAATTTGTGGTACACAGATTGCTGTGTTTAAAGATTATAATTTGAATCGCCACTACACGACGAAGCACGAGCCTACACACCGGAATCTGAGCGCGCGAGGAAGGCTGACGCGTTGATGGTAAAACTGCAAACCCAACAAGGACTTTTTACCAAACTCCACACCTCCAGAGATGCAGCCGTCAGGACAAGTTTTGTAATTTCTCACAAAATAGCCAGAAAAAGTAAGGCGTTTTCTGACGGAGAGTTTATTAAAGAGTGCTTATTGGACTCTGTTGCGCTGATACGCCCGGAGAAGAAGGGCGCATTTGAGAACGTGTCGCTGGAAACCTGGAGCTTCAGCTGAAGAACAGAGCGGCCACCACCACTTTGACTGACTGTTTTTCTCTGGCTTTGGATGAGAGCTGCGATGTACGTGACGCCGCCCAGCTGCTCATCTTCTTACGTGGGATAACTGCAGACTTTCAAATCACGGAGGAGCTGGCAGCCATGCAGTCAATTAAAGGGACAACCACAGGTAGTGACTTGTTCACAGAGGTAAATGCGTGTTTGGACATGTTAGGACTGAAATGGGACAAACTGGCAGGTGTGACAACAGATGGTTGTCCAAATCTGACGGGGAAAAATGTTGGACTTTTAAAGAAGATGCAGGATAAAGTGACAGAAATTAACCCAGTGCAGAAATTGACATTTTTGCCTTGTATTATACATCAGGAAGTGTTGTGTAAGACAGTGTTAAAAATTAACCATGTTGTTGATGCTGTAACTAAAACAGTTAACTTCATCAGAGCGAGAGCATTGAATCATCGACAATTTGTTGCACTTTTGGAGGAAAATGAGAGTGAACATGGTGACATAAGCTACCACACCAATGTCAGGTGGCTCAGCCTGGGCAAAGTACTGAAAAGTGTCTGGGACCTGAGAGACCAGATTCAGGATTTCTGTGGGAAGAAAGGACATGCCATCCCAGAACTTTCAGATGAAGACTGGGTGGCAGACCTCGGATTCGCTGTGGATGTGACTGCACTCATGAACCAACTGAATGTCAAATTGCAGTGCAAGGGCCTTTTTGTGCATGAGATGTACAGTGCAGTGACGGCTTTCGTGAGAAAGTTGCAGCTTCTTTCAAGCGAAGTGAAGGACAACATTCTGACCCACTTGCCAACACTAAAGGAAGCCACAAGATCAGCCGATCACCTCCACAAGTACTCAAGCAAGTTAGAGGCACTGCATGGAGAGTTTTTCAGAGACGATTTCAAGATTTCAAAACTATTGAGAGTGAAATGCACATGGTTTCTTCTCCCTTCAACTGCAGTGTGGATAATGCACCAAGCGATGTTCAGATGGAGCTCATTGACCTGCAGTCTGACCTACTTCTGGCAGAGCACTTCAGGTCAGTCTCACTGCTGGACTTTTACTCCTCCCTCAAAGAGGAGAACTTTCCACACCTAAGGAGGCATGCTCAGAGGATGCTGGTCCTCTTTGGATCCACCTATGTATGTGAACAGACATTTTCAGTGATGAAATTCAATAAATCCAAACACAGATCCTCTATCACTGATGAGCACCTCTCAGCTGTCCTTCGCATAGCCACCTCAGACATTCAAACAGATTTCAATGCTCTTGTTCAGGCCCAGAACAGACTGGATTACTCTCACTGAAGAGGTAAAATGAGGTGGAAAACGTAAGTTACTGTTTGTTGTATTGCAGTATTTCTATTGACTTGTTAAGTTGTTTTGTTGTTTTTTCTCGTTTGTTGAACAAAGTTAAAGAGTGAAATATTTTTCAATGTGGCCCTCAAGCAGCGCTCGGTTTGCTCATTCGGCCCCCGGTAAAAATTAATTGCCCACCCCTGCTCTAAATGCTTGGTGTATTTTCATGCTAACTGTTTGACTGCCCTTAAGATGCAGTTTCACAAAGTGTTGAAAATTTCTCTGTTTTTCCACAGTGGTTCTAAACTGATGGGATATGAGGAGATCATGCAAACTACTGGTGCATAAGCCTCTTATGACGGTTGCATCACAGTGAAAGTGTCGCCGCTGAACCATAGATAAATCCTGGTCTGAGTTTTTTTTTTTTTTTTTTTTTGCAAAGCAATCCATTTCATTGGCAAGATTTCATCGACATTTTGCAAACCTCATGAACCCAGATGTGCATATGGGAGAAACTGCAATGTGAAAATCAAAACAACTTTGACTTGGTGATTGAGATGTTTGTGTTGTGACGTTTTAGCAGCACATTCTTCTAACTACAGTGGTGTTTGCAGTCATTCCCTCCTGCTGCTTTGTGTTTGGGATCAGGGATTGATTAAACAGAGCAGTCTGGCCTTGTGATACTGTGATGAGAATATGCTCGTCATTGAACGTATTGATCATGCAGGCTACTGGGGGATACATAAACCCAAAGCCAGAATATTGACATGCACTGGCTGAAAACATGAGCTTTTTATCAGTGATTTTAAATCCAGATCTGTTTTATGTTTTCGGTCAGTTGGGATGACCAAAATTATTTGCAGAAGCTGAAAATCAGATTATTAAGAGATTATTTGTATGAATAAATTTCACACATTCCCTTATTTAGTAGAATCCTAAACTGCATGACTGTATTCAAATGTTGGGGGTATACTCCTATAAGATTTTTACTGTAGTTTGCTAAGATTTTGGCCCGTTCCTCCTGGCAGAATTGCTTTATGTTTGTAGGTCCCCTTGACTAGCCACGCATTTTTAGCTCCGGCTACAAATCTGTGTGCCGTCTTCTTCTTCTTCAATTTCTTCTTCTTGTATTTTTGTTTCAGAGGTTTCTTTTTATCAGTATAATAGAAACTATTATACTGATAAATGAAGTCATTAATGCTCTTGACTTCTGTTTGTGCAGATGCTGCTGCAATATCAAATTCATCTTGTTTCGATTTTCTTAAGATTTTGTAAACCACTTCAAGTTTTTCTTTTGCACTCAACCAATCATAGTTCTGCAGTGCTTTGTGTTTGCGCTCTACATTAGCTTAAGTCGAGCAGATAGCGACCTAAAGGGTTAACATGAGACTCGTGTCTTCCATAAAAATTCTTCAATGCCTGGAGATACTATGGTTCAAATCTAGCCAATCTTTTACCGATCCTGTCCAACTGACTTCACCTGATTGGCTGAAATCCCTAATTGGACACTTTAGCTGTTATTAAAAAATCTCACCTATACATAGTGTTGACTAGTCAAAATCAGGTTCACTGTAGCTGCACTGTTTTCCATAAACACCAATACTCTCCCACATAGTTTGCATTAGACTCAATATTTTGTTTGAAATAAGCCTCATTTTAGTCTTGTACTGGCTTTTAATGCGGCGAATAACATCTCCATGCCAAGACCCTGTAACTTTGAATTATGGTATGCATCTTCCCTTCTTTATTGCTTACAAGATGGAGTCACCAGCTGAGAGCCAGCTGTGTCTGTACTTCAGCTTCCACCGTCTTCACCGCGGGTAAAGCGATTCCTGGTTGCTTGCCGAAAAGCTAGATCATTTTTCTAGGTAGATGTTCTGCTGAAAGCGTCAAAGTAGAAAGTGGGGAATATAACACGTACTCTCATCCACCATATGCATTTGCGCTTACTCACGCTGTAGGCTGGGACCGTGACTGGAAAGTAGCCTTGCAGAAACACTGGAGTTTCTCGCAGTAACTCCAGCCAGCAACCACTTTTTCACTCCCAGTAAATGCTTCAAAGTTGGGACTACGTCCTATTAATCATAGACTGGTTCCTTTTTTTAAAAATAAGTTGTCAAAAGCAATGTGTATCTCAATAAATAACACCCTCGACCAGAGAAAGTACAAAAATCATCTTTCTTTTTTTTTCAAATAGCTTGAAAAGGCAGATGTCCATCGTGTTTAAAGTAAAATAACACAAATATTAAGATGAAATGAGGATGGCACACATAATACAATGAGCCAAAGTCTGACGCTGGAAATTAGCTAATTCAATTGGGACTAAATGGTGCCGGTAAAACCTCTGCTGCAGAGATATGGGCTAAATTAAATATCCGCCTCCATGGAGGATAGGAAAAATAGGTCTGAGTTTTACATCTGCCCTTTAAACTGGGACACACAGACGATCATAGCTCCATACAAATACATGCGACTGATGGATCAATACAGCAGACTGGCAGCTGAGTCCCAAAACAAACCTGCCCTGTTTTTACAGGCTACATTGTCTTTTGAAAGGTTCTTTCAAAACTTTTTCTTTAAGTCTAAATAACAGAGGCATCCATACTTGAGCCTGATGGTTCGTTTAGCGTAAGCAACAATTCAGAAGAGCAGCTCCGTTGAGTCAACTTCAAAACAACCTTCACTTACAAATGGGAACGCTGCCCTTAAAAATGGTTTCCTCACTCAGCAACAAAACTTTTTGAATATTTGAATTCTCCTTTTTTTTTTTGTCTTGATTAAATCCTGTCTCCTCAAATGTCCACAGCGTAATCAGAGTTTCTGCTTTGCAGTAAATGATTCTTTTCATCAGGGTTCAAACAGTAAGCCGTCAGGAATGGAAAGCGTTTGGCTCTTGAGATCGTCTGGCACTGAGCTGTCCTGTTTCATCTCCAGCTCTTATCTTCCAAAGGGCCAAAAAGTTTGAGAAACCACAAGGGCCCCGAGTCCGTCTGCTCACTGATACAGCTGAGAAAGTTCACCTGGCACAACGAGGACCTGCATTCTTGGGCTTCAAAGCTTTGTGTCTCATCCAATTTGGACGGACGAGTCGCTGTTTCTCAGGCCTGCGAAACGGCGAGTGATTTGTTCATTGCAGTCAACATCAAATGAAGATTTGTCCAACTGATTTAGTTTTCCCACGTTGTAGTATTTCTCCTGGGTCTGTTTTTTTTTTTTTTTTTTTTACAGTATGTTCTGGCTACTTTCAGTCAGTTTAGAGCTTTTGTCAGAGACGATATTGACTTTTGACAACAGAAATCATGATGCTTCTCCTTATTTGAAGAGGACAAAAGTCACTCCTTTTTGTCCTGGCGGGGGGCGGGGTCATGAAATGTCTAATTTGCATTAAAAAAAAAAAAACGCATTGAAATGAGTTTCTCCAAAATGCACCTGGAACAGGGGCCAACAAGCGGCCACAATAACAGGGAATTCAGACCAAAACATTGAAGTTCTGCTCTACAGAGACTATAAATGAATAATTCACATATGCAGAGGAAGGATAAAAGTAATATTTATGAACTGGATATATCAGGACATTTTAAACATTTGAACGATGAAAGCGCAAACACGCATAAAAACCGAAGCCCGGCCTCCACTTGTGGTTTTAAGCACTGGCACCAGTTTGGTGGAGAAAAGCCAATAAGCTGCATTTTACACAGTTTTGGTGGAAATTTAAAGTGGTTTCTAAGCAATAGTAAAACATGCAGCTCTTTTACAGTCCGCCGTGCGAAGAGGCTGTCAAGCAGCAGCTCTGCGAAACCAGCTAATCCAACAGCAGCGCCTCAGACTCCCGGCCATCGTCTGCATTAAAAGATCAATGATCTAAGAACCTCGAAGCAGGCGTGCTCTATCAGCAATTACCAAATGCAATATCTGGAAAAAAACTCTGAAACCTGAAGCCAGTGACTGAACTATTCCTGTGGTCTCACTTTAGTGATGGATTTCTGTAATCTGATCAGAATAACTCCTCTGTCTCCCTCTTCATCATCAGTATTCCTACATTGTTTGCAATTTAAAAGCTATTGTTTATTAAGAAAATCTAATAAATTATAGTGGATCAAATGCAACTAGGTGCTAAAAGCATAAAAGCATGAAGTCGAGGCATAATTTGACCTTTTTTTTTAAGACGACTCTGGAAATCAATATTCATCCAACTCAGTTTCAAGCAGCCTTTGTGTGCAGATCTGCAGAGCAGCCAGGTGGTCTGACGGAGGGGGCTAATCTGTCTGCTAAGATCTCCCTCTGCTCCTCCATTCTGTCTGCCTTTTTCCCTTTTAAATATTTCATCCATCAACAGTCCTACCCCCCTTCTCCTTCTCCTTCTCCTTCTCCTTTATTGTTCCCTCCTTCCTCATCTCTAACCTGAAGTGGCACGGTCTCTTTTTTTGTCGCCGTTTTTCTGCCGTTGCCCTTTTTGTTCATTGTTCATGTTTCATGTCTTCCCTCCGGACATCTCTTTCACCCCGTGCCTCTAACCCTCCCTCGGTCACTCCGGGTGTGAAGCCCAGCTTGCATCTTTATGCTCCAAAAAGCACAGCCAGAAGCTCCTCGGGGGAAAACGGGCAGCAAACACATGGGATATTATTAATTTAGGCCATCTTTTTGGCTTTTGGTTGAATGACCTTTTGAAGGCAGAAGAAAGAAGACGTCTCTCATTTGTGTTTGAAAACGAGCTCCGGTTTCAGAAAATTATCAGTATATTTGCGGAGCAATCCAGCATGCAGTTTTGCTGGTTTGTAGAGCTGCTATGTTTTTATCCTGCGGCAGCAGGTGGATGGATTCCAGGACACCCACTCTTCTGTACCTGTGCATCCATCTACTTATAAGTGCCTTTCAGCAGTTTCTGTTTCCTGCACTTTTCTGCTTTGCAGCTGCTTAATGGGCTTGGCTTCCCCCCGAAGAGCTGCTCTTAGCTGAGCTTTATGCATCGACTGTGAACACCAAAGCATCTGAAGATTGTGGAGAGACTCTCCAAAAAATTCATGCAGAGCAGACTCTTGGAAACATTCTCCACTGCATTTTCAGCTGTTTGCAAATGGTTGGATTGATTGATTTATTTTTTTTGTTCATCTTTTTTTTATGGCGTTGCCACTGTAATATATTCAAATCAATCCAATATTCAAAGCTGGATACGTTTAAGTGGCTCTGACTTCTCCTTCCAGCAGATTGAATTTCATACAGACTCAAATAAATTATTACTTTTCCAACATTCCTAAGCTAGCCATCTGGAAAATTCAACAAAGCACCAGATGGAGATATTCATTTGGTCCTGCTGGGTCAATTATCTCACGTCCTTTTTTTTCATGCATTTCTGTGAGGGTACTTATAGGCACCTCTTCTAATTATAACTAAACTAAAGCTATAACTACCTGGCATGGGTTAAGATAAGTAAAACGAGAATAGACAGTAAAATATGCAGAGTAAAGTGTCATCTTAAAGACTCATTAACACATTGTAGTGAGAACATCCTGAGCAGCGCATGCAGCTCTTTGCGTCTTCTGACAGCATTGGTTTAGTTTGGTTTAGTTTAGTTTAGTTTGGTTTGGTTTAGTTTGGTTTGGTGCTTTTGCAGAGTAACATGATTATCCAAAGGTACAACAGACTCTTTTGTGGAGATTATACTGGAAAATCTAAAACCATTTAAACTTTTGTAAACTGAGAACAATTTAAGATGGTCAAGGCTCAGAAAATTGTTTACATTTCTGCCATAGCGATGTTGCTATGCCAAAGGTTTTATATTAGAAGTCAAATTCATATTGTTTTGGCAAGCATAAAGGGATTTTATGCAAAGGACCAACACAAAATACAGTTGTGAAATTGAAGTGAGGGAATGTGACAGTTCTGCATCGGTAGTTATCTGTCCTCATAGTAACGGTTTGCTGTATACATCTTTAGTTTTGTCTGTCTATTATAACTACAGACATCCTGTCAGGCATTACCATAGCAGTGTAGGAAACACTGCAGCACTTTCAGCTGCCATACTTCCTGTTTGAGTCAGTAATCGGAGCACTCACTTCACTCACAACTGAGTGAATATTCGGCCAAGTGAGTCAATGGGATATCCCTGGGTTTTTTTTTGGGGGGGGGGGTTTGTGAAATTTGCTCCTCGCTGAGACGGGAAGACATTAAAATGACTGAACAGTGTCGGATCCAGGGAAGAACAACAAAAGACGGAGCATGACGTGCTGGCATGACAGGCTATAACTGCGTCTGAGTGACAAGACATGAAGTCACCCTGCAGATTTCTCCTTTGTGTCTGTTGAATGCCGGCTCAGATGGTTGGACTTCCTTCTTTGGCACCAGCATTAAGGACATTTTTATCAGAAAAAAAATGGACCTTTCAGCGACATTATTGCTGTTTGAATGGCCCTATTTAGGATTCATAATGAGTCAGTATGGCACCATACACTGGGTATAGTTTATTAATAAAGGACATGTTTGGTGCTGCCAGTCTGGTTGGAAATAACCAACTTCATGCACTGAACGTACAGAAACTGCTGCTGCAGTGTTGAAACTAAATCACTTTTTGCCGATTGCAGAAATTAAACGTGTCATTTTCTATTTTGATTTCTCCGCTTTTTGATGAAGAAACCAGATCTGTTTGGAAATCAGAATACATTTAAATTGGATAAGTAAAGTGTTTCAGCAGCAGCAGCAGCAGCGTCTTCAGGCGACACATAAAAAACACCCAATAAACACTCTACTCTCCAGAGTGCTCTGCCTCGAAGACATGACTCCTGCATGACTAGCTGCTGGTGCAAACAGACAACACATGGATGCAGGGCTGAAATTCACCCCATATGTGCAACACATGAAGATAAAAAAAAACAACAAAAAAAAAAAACAACCTGCCGGTCCAAACTCACGTCTCAGACTCAGACGATCATCACGGGATGCAGGGCTCACTGCAACAACTGCCTCAGCATGTGCCTCAGCTTCTTTGATTTGATTTGATTAACTTTTTTAAGTTTTTGCAGTGACATGTTTAGGATGCACAAGTTGTGTGTAAATAATTTTTTTTATATATGTAAATAATTTGGCTAAACTTGAACAACTTGTTCCCTTTGAAATCACCTCTGTGGATTGGACTACACCCTAATTTGTCTCCACCAGACCAAAGTTACTTCTATTTATTAGTTTACTTATGATTAATCCAACAAATATTTTTTTCAGCCTCTTTTATTTTAAAAAACCTTACTCTAATAACTGGGTTTACAATCTGACACATTCATGTGATTAACTCCACTTTTTAATTATGAGAAAACAAATTAGCAGAGTTACATTTCATTGTCTTGCAGTGAAATATTTTATTTTTAAATGAAATTCATAAATAACAGCTACAATGTTTCCATGTTTCTAACATTGATTTAAAAAAAACTGTTAAGAGGTCAAGATAAACTACAGGCTGCTGATTAGAAATAAATATTTTCATGCAAGTAAACGTAAGAAACACGTTTCAATATGATAATTAGCTGAGACTTTTGCATAAAGCGGATAATGCATCCTTTACTTCCCAAAACTTTGCTGGATTGCTTTTTCTTGTTTCCTATTTCTAGAAAACATGTTTGGGAATTGAAATAAGGTCCTCACACCTTCACTTTATTCCCTTCAGGTTTTCATTTATTAATTTAACAAATAAATAATGCCGTCATAATTGATAAATCAGCCGAAAAAGCTTCACAGATTTCTTAAAAGCCAGGAAGAAATATTGATCAAGACCAATTTTGAAAGTAAAGTCTGACTTCTTGAAATAAGGATTGGGGGCAAAGAACTTTCACATTGTGTCGTACGTCAATCAACCTGTTTCATTCTACATTTAGCAGCTATCGTCATCTTTGATCAGTTTAAAAATATGCTTCTGTAATTCTGCTTTCTGCACTCATGTCGCTCCCGCCACGGTCAACAGGAGGTCACATCCGCCGTCACTTAAAATGTATGCAAGAATCATATCAGTGGTAGAAGTAGTTGGGAAGTCTTGCTCAGACGTTCACAGAGAAAAGTGAGCCGAAAAACCAAGAGAGTTCCTGGAAATCAGCCAGGAAGGCCTTGTGATTTCAAACACGCAGCGGGGGGTGGGAGAGGGAAGAGGATGAATGGCTGGTACTACAGAGCTGCTGCTGCTGCTGCTGCTGCTGCTGCTGCTGCTGCTGCTCCTCGAGCTGGAGACAGAGAGAGACGACTGAGTGGCAGGATGGGAGAGAGGGCTGAGAGGAAGAAGGGGGGGGCTGCGTACATTTGCAAGGTAGGAAGGAAGAGTGGAGATCTGAGCTGCTCATTTAGAAAGGAGGGCGGATATTTGCAGTCTGACAAGGATACAGAGACAGAAGAGCCACTGTCGGGACAAGGGGAAGAAGGTAAGGCAGTACTTTCAGAAGCTTTAGTGATTTCTTTAGTGATGTCAAAAATGAGAGGTTTCGACAAACAAACAATAAAAACCCAGCAGGGAGCCACATCCAGCCTGTGGAAAAAAACATTCAAAAGAGGGGAACTGCCAGCAGAGTTACAAAGGCCCCAGGCTGAGCAGGAAGCTCACAAGTCAGAAATCTTGTGATGGGCTGGGGTGCAGATTCATCTCGCCTGTGTTTTTGAGTCTTGCATGCCATCGCTCATGATCTGTTTTCGTGCCTCCTCTGCTGCACGTCCTCGTGAGATAGGGAAGACGCACTCAGACAGAAGTGCTCTGTGTGCCAGAAGCCAGTGACCAATGAATGAGCATCCTTGTAAGAGAGGGAGAGCTCAAAGCCGGCGAGTCTGCTCTGTCCATCTCCTCCGACCGTCCCTCAGGCTAATTTCTGCTGCTCTTCTGTTCTTCGTTAATTCCTTAGCAAGCTGCCATGAAGCTGCCAACGCAAACAAAGGTCCAGATCTGGTTCTGCATATCAGGATGGGATGAGGATGAGATGTTCATGTGCTTAAAGGGGTCACCAAAAGTAAAAAATAAAGAAGAGCTTGGACTTTAAGAACCACTTTAGAGATGATGCTTTTTTCTGGATGTTCTACTAATTACTAGATATTAAGTGCTCTAGTTTTAAACCATGTATTGTTATTTAAACTTGGAGTTTTTCCTTAGACAAAAGCTGCTTTTTCAGCATTTATTTCACAGCCTTATGGTCGAAAAGTTTGAACAATATCTGAATGTTGTATCTAAAAGAAACAAACAAAAAACAGGAAAACATCTTGCTAAGACTTGATGTACAATCCTTTAGTTGACATTATTTCAGCTGACAGCTCCTTGGGAGTCATTTTATTGGTGCCAATACGATTTTTGTCCTCTTAGAAATTGTTCTGTAGCTTCAGCTAATAAATCGTGACTCACTGCTGATTGAAAAATGCATTCTCCAAACATCCAGTTCAACGTTTCTGTGCCCCAGACATTCAAAGATTAAAGGAAAAGGGATGGTTCAGTTTTTTAAGTGTGGTTCTGTTGAGATGTTGCAAGCAGGAATTATCTTATCAGCAGCAGATAGCGCGGTTGGTATCTTTAATTTGATGAACCGGAGATAAGTTTCTCAGCGACTCGGAGCAGAATCCAAGAGCAAAATGCATTTTTCTCATGTTTAAATGTTAAAATGAATACATTTATTTCAAACATTTCTCCATATTTAATTCGTATTGACAGCCTTGTTGAGGAGGCACATTGTTGTTAAAGTTATTTATGAAAAGGCCGTGGTTGTGATCAGTTGGCTGGTGGATGTAAGGTGGAGATATGCCTAAGCCTCTCCTCTTTGTGCCAAGACATCATTTCTTTTTGCAGGACAGGTTACAGTGAAGAGTGTTGAGTCAGAGCAGATAAAGTGAAAGTCTGCATGGTGGGACAATCGAATCCTGATCCGGGAAAGAGGCATCCAGCCTTTCTGAGTACCGCTCATATTTGCGGATTTATAACAAAACATGTTTTCTTAAAGAAGCTACAAATATTTGCAAAGTGCAACAATGTTTAAGTCTAAGGCAAAAGTGGAAGACCTCAAAAAATTCAAAAATACATATAAAATATTATTGACCTGAAGAGCTGCTTTATTTATTTGTTTATTTTATTTTGCTTTTGCTTAGAACACTATTGTCTAGAAATCTATTGTTAAAATGAAAAATAGGGTTACAGGAATAGAGAGAATAGAGCTCCAACTTAAAAACAATAAAATTTTATATGGAATCAAATCAAAGTTACTGTGTATTATAAATTATGAGTTCAGAGGAAAGAAAAAAAAAACAATCCCTCCAGACTTGCATTACCTAGCATTATTTATAATGACAAAATATTTGTGTTTAACTTGAAAGTCGTCCACGTATTTGGCTGAAGGAAAAGCAATGCCATGGCAGCCTCTTGTGTTGTCAGCTTGAGGCCAATTCTTCCCTCCTGCTTAGAGAATGAGAAGACAACAGCAGCGTGTTTGGAGGATGCTTCTATTTGCATGCTTGCACCCCTCCCACCACTGCTAGCAGCTAACCCCCTTATCTGTAGAACAATGCTGAATAGAGGATCGCCTGATGTCATCCGGCATCGCTGCCACTGATCTGACGAGAGCAATAAATCATCCGCCTGCAGTTCCCTTCGCATGCTCAGAAAATTGACCAAAATGCGATGAAATGCATCAGCAAGATCCCCCCCCACCCCCCCAGTGTCTGAACAGAATGGTTTAAAAGTTAGCATCAGTGCCCTGCGGCTGAACCAGCTAATTCTAAACATCAAGAGCTGCAGCAGGGCATTGATGTGGCGACGAAAACCAAAAAGTGCCTCCTGAGTCAAATAAAAGCAATTCTCTTTCTTGGCTACAAGCTGTAAACAATTGCTGCTTTTCTCTTGTACATGTTGCACAAAGACAAAATGCAGTTTGTTGTGCTGATTTGAGCTTTTTTGTCATTGTTCTTCTTCTTCTTTTCTTATTTTGTACTTTATTTACTCGGATCGGTCGTCAGTCGTTTTTTTTCTTTCCTGTGCATCGAACGCAAAACATCGTCAAAGCAGTTTTCACCTTCCAAGAGTCTCGCACCCATCAGAAGTTTGGATCATTTCCCAGCACTGCATGTGTGACTACTATCACGTCTGCGCAGATGGGCCAGCCCAGCCTGTGGCAGTGACTTTACAGAATGTGAATGTGAAAATGGCAGATTCTGTCTCTGCGTACATTATCCTGAGCCTCAAAATACCAAGGGACAGGATTTTGTTTCCATGCAAGCTGATTTTTCATTTTTCCAGTTTTGTGGCATTTGATTTTCATTTATGTTTTTAGGTGGCAAAAAGAGTCCACTTATTCACTGAGTTGGAATAGAGTCATTTAATATTTGCAAAAAAATAAAAAATTCTAAATTGCCGAGACCTTTTAACTTTTTAATTTGTTACGACCAGCAACGTTTACATTGTGTTGGGGGTTTATAGGTTTGACCAACACTAAGTAAGGCATTATTGATTCAGTGGAAGAAAAGTAATTTTTTATTTACAAGCACTACATTTTTTCTGATTAAAATCTAATTGAGTGCCTTTTTATTGAGCCCCTCCACACTTTATAGAATCACCTTCTGCTTCACATCTTTGAGAACATTTATACCAGCTTTGCAAGTCTGGAGGTTCACATTTTCTCCAATACATTTTTTCCAAAACTGCATGGGGAGACTGGAGACAGAGCTTCTGCGACCATCAATTTTCAAATCTTATCATGGATTCTTGGTCAGATTAGGGTTTTTACACATGAATCTTCCCTAAAGCACGTTGGCTTTCGGCTCTGTTTGCTTTGCTAAAACTCCAAACTGATTGTCTTGACTTTAGTACTGTTTTGCACAAATTAAATAGAAATATTGGCTTTGCTAAGCTTTCCAAGCGCTTGCCACACAAACTAGGAAGAGAATTAGGGGTGCACCGATTTATCAGCCTGACGATTTATCTGAGGTGATTTCCTCAATTTTGGGAGACTGGTGACCGGCCGATCAACCGTTCTTCTCTTCTGCTCTTCCATGAGAGAGGTTTGACTGACAGACTAGTCCAGCAAGTCATTTCTGCAAGTTTGCAGTTAACAATAGTCACCCCACTGTTTCCAAGACAACGACTATATTTAGTACCTTGTCAAACAAAATGTTGGGTATTGGCCGAAATCGGAATCGGCGGATCAGGCTTTTCAAACGATTGGTAATCAGGGGTCAGCCAGAAAACTGGAATCAATACATCTCTAAAGAAAATCTAAGTATTTATGTTTGCCGTTTCTTCTTCCCTCCTAGATGTCATGGCGTCCGACCTACCGAAGCTCCAAGTTTCGAAATGTTTATGGCAAAGTAGCGAACCGGGAGCACTGCTTTGACGGCATCCCCATCACCAAGAACGTCCATGACAACCACTTCTGTGCCGTCAACTCCAAGTTTCTGGCAGTCGTCACGGAAAGTGCCGGCGGTGGCGCTTTCATCGTAATTCCCTTGTCCCAGGTAACAGACGCACTTATTACCAGTCCGTCGTTTGCCAGCAAAGACCGGGTTGCCTTCCTTGGGTTCCTTGGATTGTCACCTTTATTGAACCTGCTTTTGTTAGACTGTGAAACTGAATGTTTTCACCTATTTATCGGCAGCGCATGGAGCTGTTTCCACACACAAGAACTGCTGATCGGATCTACTTTCGCAGTCACACTGAGGATGTGCAGTCAGTGTTTCAGCAGGCTTGTGTTGCCAGTCCAACCACATAAAGGCATAGCTGTGCTGCTCATAAACTGGAGAAAAGGACTTTGTTGAACTGCTAAGTGTTTTCTTCTTATAAGAAAACTGAATGATGCAGGTTTTAATTGTAAAAGGCTTGTCATTTCAGATATAAAAACTTGGAAAAAATACAAGTCATATTCTATTTAACAGTTAATGTGTGGCTTTGATGTGGATTTCAGAACCAATGAAAAGGTATAGCAATCAAATGGAGGATCTTAATAAGGTAACAGGGATAAGTGTACTTGCTGGTGTATTATTTTATGCAATATAGGAGAACTTTTAGCAGCCCTTTACTTCTGTGCAGAGTGCAGAAAAGCTCTAATCAGACACATGAAACGATGCTTGTTGTTTGAAGACGCCTTAATAGCAAAGGTTACACGCATCCGAAATGGCAACAAGTCTGCTTTAAAGTCAACGATTTGAGTCTTTTTTGGTTCCTTTTTAAATCTGAAGGCTCATTTTGCTTCTTGCTATCTCTATAACACGTCGTGCGTGAAAAGATGTCACGTTGTCGGATGCCACTTCACACCATCTTGTACTACTAATCGTTCTCACAATATCTTCTTAGGACTGGCGAATTTAATTCTCTAACCATAGAAGAAAATTGCTGTAAAACTGCTGCTCATTTGCCGTAAAGGCATTTGAGGGAAGCCAATCTCCGTTCTGTCTGTCTGTACTGCTTCGGTCGGATTAGACAGGGCAAGGCCGCAGTGCAGAAAATAGTTCGAGGCCTCCAGTTAATCATCGTGCCGTTGTCTTAGTTTACGAGACTCGTTTTGTCTGGAGCTGTTAAATCTGAAGTGGCTGTGAGCAACACACACTCTGCAGCATCTTGTTGACTTGGGAGATGCTGCTTCCTACTGTCTAGACTCCGATGCGACTCTGGGCCGACTGAGAAACAAATTTACGGGTTAGACGAATTAGAGTCGTGGCTGCCGACGGTATAAACCCTCGGCCCTGTTGTGCCGAATCAGACGAGGGGACTTCATTGTGAGACGGGCACAATAGCTGGGCACGGCAAAAATAAAGATTTTGATTGTTGGTGACTTTTAATTGGATTTGATGACGGTTAAAAACACATCTGGGCTTCACAGCATCAATTATGTTGCCTAATGAATCAAAGAAAATGAGTCAAACAGCTGATGGAACAGCCATAAAACCTGAAGTATTAAATATGTCGACCTCTGAGTCGCCTTATGCAGACTTTATATTCTTATATGAGCTTGTAAGGGGATTAATACTTCATCGGGTTGCAAACAAAGAGTATAAAAACTTGCTCATATTTCTCTTATATTTACTTCTACAGCTTTGAAAATGGCAAATAGATACCCTTGGTTTTAGTGCCCTTCTCTGTTTAGTTGCACCCCATTCAATATGTCTAACAATTTAAGATTACTAACATCTCCGGTTATTAACAACAATATTAATAAATTGGCTTATAATTAAGGTTGGATAAAGCCAACCTTAACTTCAAATAGTTCTACTGAGAAGGGGGAAATCCCCCCGTATGCAAGTAATCCATGCATCTCAGAAAACACGTGGATTATAAACTATAAATCTAGCAGCCACTGGGTTTTGAAGCAGGAATAGGATGTTAGACATATGACCAAATCAAAGTATTTACATGAAAATAGTTGGGAGAAAACCTGTTGGGTGACGAGAGCATAATAAAGAACCAGGTCTCTGTTTATGTCAAAACTAAAAAGAAGCTAAATAGTCTTTAAATATAAGCTGAACTTTATTAGAGATGCTGTATAATAGATAACGCTATATTTATATCGTGACAGCCTCGTTTGATTATCCCCCCCCCCTCGTTTGCAAAATTCATTTTTGTCACTCCACAGTCGGGCGCTTGGTCAGCATGAGGTAATGGAGCTGATCTGAGCTGGGCTTGGCTCACGTTGAGGCTCGAGCCCATCTGACATATTTCAGTGACAGTTGGCGAGACGGCCATATGTTCATCCGCAGTCTGCGCCGTCAGGGAAGGAACTGCCGCTGACGCCACCTGGGCCACAGAGCGGAGCAGACGAGGACACACAAGGTCACGGTGGAGACGGACTGGGATGTTTGTGCTTTTGCACCAGTTTAAAAGTACATACTGTGTACTCTCATTCGGGCTTCCTGTGTTAACTATTTAGGTCCAGTTTTTTTTCTGAGATCTGTGGCATATAGAAACTTGATTCCAACAAAAAAAGAAGAAGAAGGAATTAGAAGATTATCCCCAGGAGAAAATCAAAGCACGTGTCTCTAAAAGTCATTGAGTCACAGTTTGAAGAGAAAAGTGTGCTGCATGTATTGATGTCTGATTACACGTTTATTTGCCGATAAAAGTGGCAGTTTTCAGGTTTGACCGTTTTAGTGTAAAGAAAAAGAAAATGTGCTGCACACAACCCTCCGGTCAGAACCAGTGGAGGTGAAACTGGGTGATTGGTGTGACACTGATATTAATCCTGCTTGCCCTGGAGAATCTAAAGTGACCTAATCTCCTGCTTTGTTCTTTTCAATGGCTGCAACGCGAGACGCAGGAGGCATTTATCATCGTCATTTTAGGTTTGTGATGTTTGAATGGGTAATTATTTCAAATGTAGTCGACTAAAAACTAATTAGGGCAGATCCTCTACCGGCGCGGACCTGCAGCCCTGCCTAAAGGAAAGTTAAAAAAGCAAATTCTGTTTTGGTTGATTTTCTTTCAGCAGCTGTAAAATTTAGTTTGAGTAGATTCCAGACAAACTGACGTGGGATACGACACTCAAATTGTTCCTTTTTCACAGAAATGTAGATTCATCTATATTTTCAAGCAATGATAATTGCTTCCATTATTTTATGTCTGAAATGTTTCTATGGTGTAAACAAGGTCCTCTGCTGCACAGTGAAACACGTGACATGAGCGATCTACCGTCAGAGTGAAGTGGAGCAGACATGTCTGAAACATTACCAGCAGAAAGGCCTGTTGAAATTAAATCATGAACAGATGATTTAAAGCACAAAGACGCAGTAACTCAATAAACTCGGTGCTTTTAGTTTTAGCTGATTTAAATGCAGCGGGGCGTGAAGGGGGCACACAACCTCATGAGTGCAGGAGGGCCTCGTGGGAAATGTATTTTTAAAACATCCGATCTCCAAATACTAGCGTATTCGCTTTGTTATGCTGTGTTCCCAGTGGTCGTCCACATTAGCAAAGAGTTAAATCAATGAAAGTTGTAAACCGGCGCGTCACTGAGGGGGATCATGTGCGACACAGCAGCCTGAGGAAGTGAACTGAAGAGCCCTGATGTCTAACAAAGGCTTGTGTGGTTTCCTGGTCAGTAGTTAAATAAAATCCCCCTTCTCAACAAAGTCACAATTTCCCAATGGCCTAATGAAGGGGACGGCTGTCTTTGATTTGCTTTGGTTAAATGCAGCATGATTACAGACACGGAGCCCTCCGATACCGTTTGTTTGTAGGACACTTATTGCTTTGCTGTTAATTAAAGACGGATGCTGAGACAACTGGCAAAACATTTTTTTTTTTTTTTCAACGGTACTCGAAGGCGGCTGATGCTGTGCTGCCTGAAAGCGCATAATAAAAATTTGAGCAACTCAACAAGTTGAGATAAATAATGTTTTTCAAGACATGATTTCTTTTTCTCCTTTCATAGATGTTTGATTTTTGATCAGCTTTGTTTCCCCCAATTGCCTGATGCAGTGATTTGCAGTCTTGCTCTTTGTGTTTGCCTATCCTGTGAAATCCCCCCCTCAACATACTGCAAGTTTGTGATTATTTGCGATCGAATGCTTTTGCAGGACTATCCACAACTTATCCAAAAGATTTTTAATTCCCTATTTGTACTTGTCAATACAATGATGTTTATAATCTTTGGTTTCGTCGATGTAAAGTACTTTCTACTACGACATCCAGCCTTGTGATTTTGTCTCCCTTTCTTCATATTTTGATTGAACAAAAACTCTTCCTCCTGCAGCAAACCTGCCACCATGTTGGGGAAATCAGTGCAAAACTCTTTCTTAAAGCATGTTTCGTCTCCTGAACTGTATATTTTCATTCACACACAATGCGATACTAACTGTAGCGTTACAATAACAGAGGAGACCTGCAGAGTTTGTTGAGGTCATGCATGTAAACACGCTGTATTTCACAAATTTATACCGTCATGCAGCTCAAAACGCAAATCTCTGAGGAAATAAAAAGCAGGTCAATGGACTGAAGTGACATGAAACATTCATAACAACATAATGGCTCCTGATAGGTGTCTCTCACTGGGTGCTATGAGCCAGTGCCCCTCTGTGGACTCACCAGGTCATTGCAGCAACTAACCTGCCTCAGGCGTCCCACTCAGAAACCATGTCTGCTTTGTGTTCAAGAATTATTGAGCGACATCACTCAGTTATTTTTTATATAATTTATGTGTTTCGACCAGTAAAATGTATGTTCATACACGTGTTTTCTTTTGGGGAAAATTTTTACTTTCATTTACCTTTTATTGTGTACAACCCAGAAATCTTGGTGCTGGCTCATGTTTTGGATTCATTTCCCATGCGTGCTGTTTGTTTTAGTGTCAGTGTTCATCTGGGTTTTTCTTTTCAGGCTGGCCGTCTGGACTCTCATTACCCGAAGGTGTGTGGCCACCAGGGCAACGTTCTGGATATCAAGTGGAATCCGTTTTTTGAGAACGTCATAGCCTCCTGCTCTGAAGACACCTCAGTTAGTGACACACAACCTCTGTGTACATTTTTATGTAAATGTATGATTTTATTTCTGAGTACCGAAAGTGACATGGTCAGACCATGTAGGGCTTCTGTTTGGATATTTGACTCCAGGAGTTGTGCTTAAAATGATAAGTGGTCAGATTTGAAATTTAACACAAAGTTCGATCTTGCTTTAAAACCCCATTAGTCTTTAACTTCCTCCTTACACCACAACCATAAAACCCTCATGGGAGTTTTTCCAACCCGTGCATCCACATGTCACTCTTCGTTCCTAAGCTGGGCAAAGCCGTCGTCGCTCTGTGTTCTGGGTAGTACTTTCATTTGTTGAATTATAATCTGATCTGATCCTCGGGCCCTTCCAGTAATCCTCTCTAATCCCGAAGCAGTGGGCTACATTGATAGCTCGTGCAATTTTTGATCAGACGGATCTTCAGCAATATGATTTTGATTCGTTTTGAGGTCATAGTCATACTGCAGCTTCGGAAAACGCAGCATGGCTTCTGACAAAAAGAGCTGCAGGTACATGAAGATAACAAGGGCAGAAGTCCATGTAGATGTTTTTGTTTTGTTTGCCCTCACCGGCCACTTTATTAGGTACATGTTGCTATCACGCCATTATGACTTCAGACATCACGAGTTAAGATTTAACAGAAGTATCCCCCCCCCCAAAAAAAAAAAATTTACAGTAATTTTATGCTGTATGGATTTTTTATTTTTTGTTCCAGGTTAGAGTATGGGAGATCCCAGAAGGCGGTCTGAGGCGCAACATGACGGAAGCGGTCCTGGAGCTGTACGGTCACAGCAGACGAGTGGGTCTGATCGAGTGGCATCCAACCAGCAGCGGCATCCTCTTCAGCGCCGGCTACGACTACAAGGTGCGCAAACCGCCACGTCTGACGGATTTCCCTAAAATAAAATTTAAAAAATAAAATAAAATAAAAAAAACTCTTCCTGGTGTCTCAGATCCTCATCTGGAACCTGGAGACAGGAGAGCCGGTGAAAATGATCGACTGCCACACTGACGTCATCTTGAGTATGTCCTTTAATACAGACGGCAGCCTGCTGGCCACCAGCTGCAAAGACAAGAAGCTGCGCGTCATCGAGCCACGCTCTGGGAGAATCCTGCAGGTTTTCTACATTCACTAATTATTAGGACTAACTGCTACTGGTTCTGTTTGTGTTCTTAGGGTTAGGATCCTTCATATTATTCAGATGTTTTGTTTTTTTGTAAACTCTTTCTCTGCCGCTTAGTCGGAAAAAGTAACACATCATTTCAGTTTGTTAAAGAAGTTCAAATCAATACATACACATAATGCTCCTCTACGTAAGGCATTTTTATTTGGATGGATGGATCGCTGTCCATTGCGAGTGCTTTATTATAGCCGCAAATATGGGAGACAAGCAGAAAAATGAAAAAAATGTAATTATTAAATGGAGCCATCGTGGATCCATTTTACTCCATTTGAGAAATGTGCTCCTTCCTTCCTGGGCATCATCATTTCGAGTGGCCTGGAACAGACCCGGATCTTTTCCTGTGCTATCAAATTAAACTGCATCAACAATGATAAGACCTGTGTGCCTCCTGCCTTCTGCCTCCTCCATCAAATTTAGGCAACAGAGGCAGAAAGGAGCACAAAATAATTTCTTACATTTCTGATTTCAGCTAGAAAACATTAATATTATCTATAGTTGTGTTTTAATTTTTTTTTTTTATGTCCACATCATTGCAATATTTGCAGTTAAAAGGATCTCATACTCATACTGAAGCTCCGCTGTGTCATTGTGTGCCCCTCCCACCAGCAAGCCAGTTACAAGAACCACCGTGTGAACCGAGTGGTCTTCCTCGGGAACATGAAGCGGCTGCTCACCACGGGCGTTTCTCGCTGGAACACCAGGCAGATTGCTTTCTGGGATCAGGTCAGGCGGTGCCTCTGTGTGGCCCCTCTCCATGACGCCATGCGTGGCTGGATGCGTTTAACTCTCTCCGTTTTTTTGTCCTCTCAGGAAGACTTGTCCATGCCTATTGTGGAGGAGGATATCGATGGCCTCTCAGGACTGTTGTTCCCCTTCTACGACGCGGACACACACATGCTGTACCTGGCAGGCAAGGTCAGAACCTCTTCCAACTTCTCACGTGAGTCGCGCGTTGTCGTTTGTGAAAATCGGAGACTTAACGTCTTTGTTTTTTTGTAGGGCGATGGCAACATCCGTTACTTTGAAATCACCACAGAGAAGCCGTACATCCAGTATCTGATGGAGTTCCGCTCCCCAGCTCCGCAGAAAGGACTGGGTAAGTCAGAGCTCGATCCGACGTCCTCGGCAAAGGAAATTCATCTTTATTAACAGTGTTGAGAAGTGGAAGAAGTGCTAGGAAGACTGAAAATGAGCTGCATGATTGGCAGTGTGAAGAGCTCCGGCAGCTTATCCCGAGATGTCATATGACAGATGGATTTATGCATCCTGCTGATGATATTCTGCCATGCTTCGTGTCGTCAAGCTAACTGTGTTGCCGTGTTGGTCTGGTCTCCTGTGCAGGTGTGATGCCAAAGCACGGGCTGGATGTGGCGGCCTGCGAGGTGTACCGCTTCTACAAACTCGTCACCCTCAAGGGTTTGATCGAACCCATTTCTATGATTGTGCCAAGAAGAGTGAGTGTGTTCTTCAGAAGTACAATACAAACATGCTGCAGCCACAGGATTCGATGTCTTTTGATAGGTTTTGATGACTTTTTGATAACTTTGTTAGGTGGGATTGGAAAATTTGTTCCCACGTACTTCACAAACAAAAATCTGAAAAGTGTGGAAGCCCTCTTTACTCTGAGGCCAAATACAAATCCAGTGCAACTAATTGTGTTCAGAAGTCACCTGTTTAGTAAACAGAGGCCAGCCTTCAGTGACTTCATCTGTGAATGCATCAGACATCACACAGACCAAATGGCAAAGCAAGACGGGTCAAGGAGAGAGTTGTGAAGACGTTTACAGCAGGGAAAGGTTTGAAAAGATATTTTAGAAACGCATAAAGAGCTCCGACGTCTTAGCTCAAATCATGTCTATGCGTTTTACTGAGACCTAAAATATAAGTGTGACTCTGTGGGAAGACTTCAAAATTGATGTTCACAGATACCCTCCCTCTTACACCAGAGTTCAGCCATTTCAAAAAATAAGAATGAACCAACATTTCAGTCAAAAGTTGGAAGACAAAAAAATAACTTCCAGCTGTCGGCACAGAGAAAGACGGTTCTGCAAAAGACTCAGGAATCCACACAAGTGCCACACTTTTCAGATTTACATTTTTATGTATAGGTCTCACATCCATTAAGGTATTGTTAAGTAAAAGTGGAGTGTAATTTCTCAGCACTCACAGCACCAGCATCACACAGTCCTTGTTTGTAAGAAATACAATTAAAGTTAATTAAATTATTCACAAATGTCACCTATTCATATAGATCTTTAATTAGATTTACAGAGAGGCTTTTCTTAGCTTCTTGCTAAAACTTTACCAGATTAAATATACCAAAACCAATCAGTCAATCAATCACATTTTATTTGTACAGCACATTTCAGCAGGAAGACATTTCAAAGACCTTTACATCATAACAAGCACAAAAACAGAGAGTCATGCAACATAGAATCAACAACCAAAGCATTACATTAAGTTAAATGCCATCGTTAAATTTGTTATTGATTATGTTTCAAATAAACTCTAAACTGGAGGGTTATTAGTCGAATAAGTCTATAAACTTTAAATATATTGTAATGGGTGATTATGAAAGACATGGTGAAATTTTGTGTTTCTCTTTGAAAGCCCGTTTGTCCATGCCCTACAACTATATGTGGCAGCAAATGTTTAGCAAATAAGCTGCGCAGAGCAGAAGCTAAATCGTCTGAAAATGTGTGTGTCAACAGTCAGACACGTACCAGGAGGACATTTATCCAATGACAGCCGGGACCGAACCTGCCTTGTCCGCCAGCGAGTGGCTAAGTGGGATTGATAGAGGTAAACAAAACACTCCGCCGCTTCACAACTCCAACAAGCAAAAGAGTCCTAAAGACAAAGAGATCCATCATTTTAATTTGATTCAGGATTTGCCTGATATTACTACGGCTCTGGACGCACCGTCTTCTTGCATCAGCACACCAATCGCGTGGAGGATTAAATTACTCAAAACCAGGAGCATTGCTGCTTCTTTTTTACGAGCCGTAAGAGTCGCTTTTCTCGTCCGTCTCTCTGAGAGACAAACCTTTCTGCTTCACTCCGAGCAGCGTCCTCATGAGGGATGTCTCAGCAGAAGTCGGTGCCTATGCAGCCAAAAAACAGAAGCTGATTAAGCTTTCTTCAAGTACCCAAGTGTTTTTGTTTTATCAGCTGTATAGTAAAGTAAAGTGAAACAGATTTTTTTTTTTTTTCCAAGTGTGCATGCTGGTTTATTAACAGAAATTAGAAGAATTAGATGCAAGAAAAACAAAATAACACCAGTATCGATGAAATATTGCACATATTGTACATAAAGAATGCACTTACTACATTCTCACTGCATTACTCTTGGATACATCTTACAAAATGTTCTTAGAGAGTGTATTTTTAAAGACTAAATTCAACGCAGGTTGATTGTAGCATCACAGAGGCCAGGCTGAAAATTACGTAACATTTCAGTTTGGCCACAAGTTCACTGTGCTAGCAAGGTGAGGCAGGTTTACTGAAATGATACAGCATTTTTAAATGAAAGACTATTTTATTCTCTTAGACTCTAATCCAGTCTGTGCTCCTCAACCACCTCCACTTCTTCTCCCGGGATGGAAATGGGATTTAACCGAACCTTATTTCTACAATCATCTCCTTTGTTCTTCCTGAGTATTTCTGTCGATGATAAGACTCAGCTTTGTACTGGAAGCTGAAGGTGTATACAGAATAAAGGAGTGGTGAGAGTACAGTCCCCTGTGGTGCTCCAGTGATACTGGCCACCGGATCAGACACGCCTAATCCGTCAGTCTCTCAAACTGCAGTCTGTTGGTTTGTCTGGTAAAAACAATTGGAAATAAAAAAAAATTATGTTGATTCATGACCCTCTGACAAAGAAAATACGTCGTACGTATAAAACAAGAATGAGGCATAGCGTAAAAGCGTAGAAAAAGAAAACGCAGTCCCACAAAAAGAAGCGTTAAAAACATTATCACCAAAATGATAAAAACAAACTTCGTCCTGCACAGAAAGCTATAGTGATGATTCTTGTTTTGGTTTCAGAGTCCCTAAAGTTTGTGAATATCTCAGGATTTCAGGTACTTTGTTGAAGAGGAAATTAGAAACTCAATGCTGCCTCCTCTAAATCTGAAAAGTATTTGCATCCAAGGCCATCGGTTTTACATTTGGCCGTTTGACAAACAGGAAACCGTTTAACCCTTGACCTTTGCTTCTGACAGACCCAGTGCTGATGTCCCTGAAGGACGGTTACCACAAACCAAACCAGTTAGTTTTTAAAGCCCCAGTGAAGGAGAAGAAGAGTGTGGTGGTGAACGGGATTGACCTGCTGGAGAATGTCCCACCCAGGACAGAGAATGAGGTTTGTGGATCTGCACACATTGAGAATAAAATGTGTGCAGATACTTAAATAAAAACAACCCCTTTGTTTGTTTTCATTTTTTGTCTGTTTTGTTTTGGTTTTTTAGTGCGTAAGAGGCTGTTTTTTGTTTTAACTCAGCTAAAAAGGTTCTGAAATATTGTGGGATATCAGATCTCAGTTGCATGAGAGGTTTGCACTAGAGTTTGTGCACATCTAAATAAACATATTTCCAGAATTGGGTGTGGAGTGACATTGCTGTAGCACTAATCTCATTTCGATGTGTCATTTGGTTGAGTTTGTGTTTTTTTTTTGTTTTTTTTTACGCAGCTCCTACGGATGTTTTTCCGGCAGCAGGATGAGCTGCGGCGGCTGAAGGAGGAGCTGACCACGAAGGACGTACGAATACGCCAGCTGGAGCTGGAGCTCAACAACCTGAAAAACGTTAGCCCCAAAGACGTCTGACCTCCGAGCCTCGTGGACTGGCAAAGCTGCTTCCTTTGCTCCCCGATTCTGACCTCCAAATAGCCTCCGAGTCCCACCATGTTGCTTTTTTTTTTTTTTTGTTAAAGAACTTTCCTGCATAGAGTACAAAATAAACTGTTGGACAACGTCTTAACCGATGCAATTACTGGATTCTTATAGTAGTATTTATTGTCATTATGATGCAAAACAGGCAGTTCAGGGATTTCCAGTTTAAAATGTGATCAATTCGGGGGGGGAGGAGTATATAATACACTTCCTGTTTCCTCTATGGAGATAGCTGTTCACTCAGTCATTTGTTTTTAACTTCGGCACATAAACATTTGTGCTACTTCCCCCCGACCTTTTCTTTGTGTGGAAATGCCTTGTTAGAAATGCAAAAAAAAAAAAAACAACTTCACCTATCCTGTGTTTCCGACCAAATCTCCCTGTTTCTCACTTTTTGTTAAACCAAAACAGGTTGATAGAAAGACTCCTACCCATCCTGCAGTTTGCAGTAAGCTGCAGCATCATCCCTGAATAACAGAGGTGAAGTAGTTTCACACTTGTCAAGTGGAAAAGCATTTTGCAGACATGGATTGTGTTGTTGGTCCCCCCCCTAAAAAAGCTGCTTATCCTGTAACTGCTTTCTATCACCTGCTGGAATGAAATGACTTTTCGACAATGACTCACAGCGCCACAAATCCCGTCTCTTCCCAAGAAGAGTGGAAACTTAAACTTAGGTTTTTGACTCTGTGTTCAAATAGTGCAAAAGTAGAGAACGCAGACAGTAGACGTGTAACTTGTCACGCTGCGGCTGCTTTTCAGCGGGCCGTTTTGAAGACTTGAGGGTGGCGAATGTTTGCTTCTATTTATTTGACCCATTTTAACTTTTTTAGCTGACAACCTGCCTACTTATTAACCCATTTTGTTTTGTATAACATGGCAAAAGTACCGGTTTTGATGCTCTCTAGGTAGTGCTGTATGTATGTGACTGAACCGATGCTAAATCTGTGTGGAGCAGCAAATTATACGACTGTAACTGCGGATGCATTTGCTTTTAGTTGTCATTTTGCTTTCGTCACCTGTTTCTAATTCACATGTAATAGCAAACCTTGGCTGCACTGCAGTTTAAGTGCCTCTATTTAATGCTTTGGACGGCCCTAAATTACACTTGATTAGCAATATTTTAACAGCTGGGTTTTCTATGCAGGCTAAATTCCAGCCAACCTTTTGTTGTCTTTGATTCTGTTTCCTGTAAAGCAAAGAAAAAGGAAGAGTCCACCAGACGAAAGAAGAAAGTACAACAGGTAGGTTTGGAGTTGAGGAGCATAGGCTTTACTCATCACATCCTTGCAGAGATGTAAAGTTTAAATCTCTAGGAGGAATCGTCAGGACGTTTAATAGCGTCATGCGGTGCATGTGTGTTTGCAGGTTTTGAAAGCTCAATATGGTAGACATCGGAAGGAAGTTCTGAGTAGGTGGCCGAATGGTGTTTTTCGCTTTGATGATCTTGTCAAATGCTTCGAACTTGAATTTTTAACGAATCAATTAAATGTGTTTGCATTATACCGCACCTCAGATTTTGTAAACGAAAAACTCATCCTTCTGATCATGAGCTCGAGTCTGCTCCATCTAACTGCTCGTTTAAAAACTTCCTAAACGAGGGACGGGTTTGATTGGATTTTTTTTTTTTTTCCCCCTTCAATTTGACATTCTAATGTAGCCGGTTAAAAATGACTGGGTTTAATTGTAGGATTTTACAGTGGCAGCATGAAAATTATTTTCATTTCAACACCCAAAACACCAAAGATTGTATGTTTGCCTTAAGATGAAGCTCATTGTTGTGGGGGAATTTTATTCCCCCTCTTTATACAAAGGCCCGATTTTTTTTTTTTTTTTTTTTTTGGACATTTGCCCTGAAATTTGAATCCAGATAAATTTCGTCTACAGAGAAGTTCAATTCCAGCTGGCACACTGAGAAAGTGGCTGCAAGCTAATCCAAAATCATGCTTCCTCCACCTCCGTGCTTACCAGCTGGTGTAAGGCGTTGGTGCTGAAACTCCATACTTTGTTTTTCATCGTTATGGCTGAACATATTTCCTCTGATCTCAGGTTTCCTTGCTTTTGACATGAGCTCTGTAAAGTCTGAGTCGCAGCTCCTGGGATTTTGCAGCTTTTCTAAACATTTTTGTCAGAGTAAACTGGTACATCCCCTTCTCTGGAGACTGGAAAATGCCTGAAGTGTTTCCCACAAATTAGTATATTTTTTTCTGACTGAAGTGAAGTGATGAATTTCACAGCCTTTTGCAATTACTCTAATACGCTTTCCAGCTGATGGGCAGCAAAAATTGCTTTTCTGAAGTTGTGGCTGGGCGTCACAGCACTGCGCCGACAAGCACAACTCTAAAAGACCTTTCCTTTATAGAAGTGATTTAATATTCTTTTATCAGCAGTACATAGCTACTGTCACTCCTATTTAATACGTATTGAGTGTGCGTGCTGCTGCGTTTGTCATTTTGAGAACATAAGAAAAATACTGGGAATACAATTCATTTTTTTGTTTTTTTAACCGTATTTCTTAGAGTTTGATTCTAAAAGCAATAAAATGCATATTTTTATGACCACACCACAAGAACCGCAGCCACACTTGACTTTCCCAGAAAGAAAGAAGCACAATGTTTCAAACAGTTTATATAAAAAGGATTTATTGAAGTGAATGGGAGCGAAAAAGAGAAACAAAATTTGAACGATGACACTGGATTGATCAGAGTGAAACATTTCCGAGGTGGGCCAAAACGACCGTTGCAATTTACGAGAGCAAAGTCCAATTGTTCACACTTTGAAATGACATGTTTAAATGCGTGTACGCTGCAGTTGTAACTTCCAATTAACACCAATTACTTCTCTACACTAACACCACCAGCTCAAACATGGTCACCTTCATGTGCCCCCCCCAAAAAAAGAAAAAAAAAAAAAGAGAATGAAAATAAAAACATGAGGGGAAATAAAAAACCAATAAGTTCTGATGGCAAACATCGTCTTCTCATGGAAGGATTATGCATATAAAGTTCAAATCCAAGAAATTTCACACTGCGCATTTTAGATAAAGCAGCATACATATTTAATATTTTATTACAATTCATAGTTTCACCTCAGTTGTCTGTTCAATGTCTGCCGTCATCAAAGAGAATACAAAAAAATAGATTTGGTCATTATTTACAAGAACACGTAATTTCCGAACTATCAAAGCTGAGGGTTTCAGGAGGAGGAGCGGCTTTGACAAAGGCAGACATGTTGGTGCCATAATTTGTGTGTGTTTTTTTTTTTTTGTTTTTTTCTTTTACAAAAAAAGCCCTGCCAGGGTCACACTGTGCACGTTCAGACAAAAAGGTTCACACCGGGACAGCAGAGAGTATTGGCTTATCGGTGACACTACAAATACATAACTTACATCATAAAAGAAAGAAAAAAAAAAAAAAAGTCTGATGCAAAACAATACATTTAAGACAAGGAAATGACAGTCATACATGAAATCCAGTAGTTGACTTTAAAATGTATAATACATGCACTCTATTTTTTTTAATCATTATTATTTTTGTTTTCAAAGGGGAAGCCTTTTAAAATGCATAAGTTATCTGAAACTTGTCTTACATAAACAGCGAGAAAACAAAACGATTTTCTTTTCAAAAAAGTTTTTTTTTTATTTTTTTATTTTATCTCTGCTATTGTTTAATTTTACAAAACAGGAGTCCACAGAGCAGGTAAAAGTGGACTGTTGAGACTGAAACATGGGATTATTAGAGGTGCAGGAAGCCGTCCTGTCGACCTGACTGGCCAATAATCAAAAATTAAAAAAAAAAAAAAGTAAAAGAAATCAACAAAAGAAACACTCCTACTGCAATATGAAACTGGGAGGAGGGGCAGGGGGTATTTTGTAGGGAAGTGACCAGGAGAAACAAGTTTAAAACAGTTCACAACTCGGCTTACGCAGGACTCTCAGTCGTCTTCGTCTTCCTCCCCTTCTTCATCCAGGTTCCGTTTTCTCTTTTGACCTCGCTCTTCTTCTGGAAAACGAGAGCGAAATTAAGCTTCTTATGGAAAATCAGGTGATTTTTTTTCTTCAAATTTGTTGCATATTTCATTATTATTGATCCATTTTATGAATATGGTGCAGGTTGGGCTAAATTACAGCAGGTTTAGCCTCAAGTTAACTGCAGCTCCCCCTTATGTCATTTTGCACTTGTTAAGATTCAGTTTAGCCCCAAATCGCCACTTCTGCTGACGTTCGGGTCATGGCCCAGTGATGTAACTTTCGTCAGTGAGGGAATTTTTTTCAAATCAATCAGTTGGAAAAAACTAGGGGGGGAAAAGGCATAAACTACGGCGTGTTAAAGTAGAATCATTTTCACAACTCTGTCCTTTTTTTAGTTTGCACAACCAAACCAGTGAAGAAATGTTTTGCTGCAAGTGCTAATTGTAGTGCAACATATAAACAGAATAAATCAGATTGAAAGGGGAGGAAAGTTCAGGTGCATCAACCATCTCCATTTGTACTTGCCTTCTTCATCTTCATCGTCGACCTCTCTGTCATTCAAGTCTTCCTCCTCTTCCTCCTTCATTCAAAGAAAAGGTTAGGGAAAATAAGCTGTGACTTGAAAAAAAGAAAATACATATACATTCACATAATCTAATAAAAAAAAATAAAAACACCCACCTCCCCACTCAGGTCCTCTTCCTCCTCGTCTTCATTTTCTTCTTCATCATCCTCTCCTTCTTCGTCTTCCTCGTCTCCAGGCGGGGCATCCTCATCGTACTCTTCCTCATCTACGTGTTGGTAAAAGCAAATGTTTAAAAGTCAAAATCGGCAATTTAAATGGTGCTAAAAAAAAAACAAAAAGAAAGAAGAAGAAGCCATCGTCTCGAGCTGCCTTACACCTACCGTCTTCATCTTCGTCTTCATCGTCTAAGCCCTCGGCGTAGACCTCGGCATCGGAGTCGGGGGCCTCTTTGTCTTCTTTGTCGTAGCCGTCTAGGTACGTGAGCTGTGGTAAGAGCTTGAACACGTTGTCTCTGTACTCGTTCAGATTTGTTACTTCACAGTTGAACAGATCGAGGCTTTTCAGGGAGCCCAGTTCTTTCTGCCAAGAGAACAAAACGGTTCAATGAACACTTTACAGAGACGCGTTTTCCCCATGGACGTGCTTACAGCGAAGCTATTTACAGGGCGCACAGAGTCGGAAAGCTAAAAACCCTCCTGCAATGTTTGTGGTTTAAAGGTTTTAAATGAAGAACGAAGCGCCTCTGCCCCTCCCGCACCTGTTGCTACCGACTGCTGATCAGTCAAATGAGAAAAGTTGAAGTCAGCTACTTTATGTAAACTACAAAAGCTCATAACCTTTTTTTCCTTATGTGGATTCAGACTAAATCAGACTAAAACCTTCCTATATTATGGCAATTATTACTAAAATACTTTTATTTACCAAATGACAGAAGAAATGTAGATTTTTTTTTTTTGACAGAATTCATTACTTAAAATACAAATATTTACATACATTAAATGACTCTGCTGTTCAGGATAGAGCAGGTATGAACTTTGAACTGCTGTGTTGCTGAAATGTGTTATACAAATGAACTTTTATGGCTTGTGCACTTCACAAAAAACCATCCCAAGGAAAGAAATAGTAATGTCTGATTATATGGATTGTATCTAAATATCTGGTCTTTAATATTTTGTTGTGTGATGTTATTGTTTTAAAGGTTTGAACGAAAATAATTGTTTGTTTTTTTATTATTTACCATTTTTAACCATAAAATGAATTCTCACGCAAGAATATGTGATTAGAGTCTCCCAACAGCCTGTCTCCGGAACAGTGGGGAGAATAAATATGTGTTGGTTTTACTCACCAATGGTTCTATTGTGCTTAGATCTTTTATCTTGTTCCCGCTGAGATTCAGATGCGTGAGGTTCGGACATTTATCCGCCAGAACTTCTAACCCTCCTGAGATCCGGTTGTCGCTGAGTTCAAGCTGGTGAAACAGTTAAAGCCATTAAAATCGAACGGCCTCGTTCCTGGATACTCGTTCTCGTAACCAGGAACGAGTTTTGCGCTCGTTCCTGGTTACAAAGACCTTACCTTTTTGAGTTTCTTTAGTTTCGGCAGGTGAGCAACTGTTGTCAGACCGACATTGATTGTGCTTAGGAATTCCAGCTCCTCAAACTCATCCGTTAGACCCTCGATCTTGCCTTCGTTTGAGCGACAGTTGTCCAGCACAAGCTCTTTGACCTGCAGAGCAATGCGTCCGGTTAGTGTTTATCATGAAACTTAAAATGCATATGTGAAAAGACCATATGCAGTGGACAGAATATGTCAAGTACTTTCTAATGTTACAAATGGACCTAGTCTGAATCAAACTAAAAATGGGCAAATGAGCTTGTGTCATTTTTTTTTTTTTTTTTGGTTTTTGTTTTACAGAGCAGATCACTCGTTTTAAACGTCAGCCACCCACCCTGGGCCTGCATAGCCCCCACCCAGCCCCTTTCATATCTCGCCAGAACATATTAAAACAACATATTTACATAATTGTGGACCTTACATTTATTGGGCCATAAGAAGCAAATCAGCTGATTTTTGGGGATTTGTGGTTTTGTTATTAGGGGCTTAAATTAAAGCTTTGTTTAAAAACTTATTTTGAACCTAAATTTCAAAGTTTAGCAATTATTTTCTAGGGGTGCTTCTATGTGCATTTCGATATATATCAATTTTTTTACGTAATGCACAGCACACTAAACTCAATGATAGACATTTCTGACACAGTTCAACCTTCCTCCACATAGAGAGCTCAGGCTCAGCTCTGTCATAAAGATGATAAAGTACCATCGCGGTCCTTGAAAGGAAAGATAAACATGGGGTGTGGCCATCTTCGGCGGAGGACGGAATGAAGGTAGTGCCAGTTTTTTTTTTTTTTTTTCTTTTTACGCTTTCGATTTTACTTTAGTTGACCTCACGACGTTAAACGGAGGATTGCGGCCACAGGTGTGCTGTTATCTGACACTCCATTTGGACCTTGAACGTGTCTCTGCCCATCAACAACAGTCAGCGGTCAGAACGCATCTCGCCGCTCGAAATATCGCGATGTCTTGGGTCTTCTTTCATTACGTAAATAATAGCACATTTAGATCAATTTTTAAAGACAAGCCGATCAAAAATACGCCCGTGCCTGTTTGTGAAGTGGTTGACCGAGCAGTAGAGCAGCAGGAGACGTGTGTGTTTGGTTTCCGAGCGGCGCAGACGTACATTTTGAGAAAAGAAAGCGGTGGGAGCCAAGCAGACCTACGAGTCGTGTACAGGGTCATTTCTGAGTAGGAGGGGCCGCTAAAGCCGATTAGATATCCGCCAGGCAAATGTTTCATTGTTGCTTCACCTAAAGCGTTGTCGGTCGGGACTAACGGCGAGTGTAGCCCTCTAATAAGATGAAGGTATGATAAACCGTTCGTGGTTCGTGTCCAAAGGACGGGGTTTTGGTGTGTTTCCAAATGCCTTTGTTTCGGAGGAAAATGGCGGCTTGTCCTAGTTCTGAAAAACTGGAGCAACAACAACAACGCGGCCGGAGCGCTTTTTCCGAGTTAGTCGACTGGTTATCCCTACAAAGAAAACAAAAGTCCCCCCCCCCAAGGTGGTTCACACCGAGCCCGGGCGACTGTATGGCTCCTCCCGGCTTGTGTTCGCCCAGCCCGGCGGTTGTTGACGGTCCGTACCGAAAGCGCGTTATTTCGGCCATCTGTACGAACCGTGAAGGCTTTGGGGGGGGGGCCATCACAAGCTGCTTAACGTTTCAATGCACTCCATGCCAAAATAACCCATTTCAACCTGGACGGGTTCAGGTACAGTTTCTGGTCTTTATGCATCGTTTGATAATCTCATGACTTCCAGTATGCGCATCCGCAACCCGCCAAGTGCACGACTTGAAATATTCAGGCGGACGAGTTCACCGGGGAGACCCGCAGAAAACAGTCGGCGGATGGGAACGAGGCTGGTTGCTGGGAGAGGAAACGGGGTTCGCAGACGAAAAGTTACAAAAATGGCTCCTCGTTGCTCGCCGTGTTTTCTAAAAAAAAAAAAAAACACTGAGCCGCATCCTGAAAAGGTTGGAGCGGCGCAGAAAGTTGGAGGAACCGAGGAACCTGTCGAGCGTAAACACGAAGCCGAGAGCAACAATGTGACCCCGCGGTCTCCATCATCCTTTTAACTTGGAGGAAACTTTGCATCCCCCTCCCCACGCCAAGACATCACACGAAATATTCTCCATTAGGCAGCGTGAAAACATCGCGGGGGGAGATGCGAGGCCAACTCACGTCCGACGGAGTGCGGTTCCGCAGCTCCAGGTGAATTCTTTTCTTCATGTCCATCCTGGATCGGCGCTCGGACGATGCGATACACACTTTTAATAATTACTGCAAATGCAACTACCACCTCGGGAGCAGACTGCTGCTGTTCATTCAAACTTGATCCGCTCGGTGGGCGGCAGCACGTTTCGGGATTGTCGTCACCGCCGTCCAATGGGAAGAGGCGATCAGAGAGGGACGGGATTTACAGACGCGCGGCCCAATGAGGCCGCGCTTATACAACTGGGTGGGGTTTTGTTGTGAAGTTAGGTTGTTGGTTAACCAAAGTTTACATAGATTTACATTAACGATGCTGGAAATGTGTGTGTATACATATATATACTTGCATATATAAATACTTTTTTATTATTTGGAGAGCAGCTTCAATGGGAAAACAAAACAATGACTTCAAAACAGTGGATATTAAAATAAAAATAAACTATTTTTTAAAAAAAAAAACTTGTATTAAAATTTTTAGTAAGTTAATAAGAAAAATAATTCTGAAACGACGCCAAAAATATTATGTTAAAATAGTATTAAACATGATTTTAAGCCCACATTTGTGTATTGAAATGTTCTTATTTATCGGATTGATGTCATCCAGCTTTAAACGTGTTTTCATTAACTGTAACTGGACCATCATAACTGTAATAAAGGCTCAAAAACAACAATGTGTGTGTGTGATCAATTTGTATCACGTTTCACTTATTGAAATGAGTTACTAAAATACATTTGCTTTTCAGTAAGATTTTAAATTATTGTCGGGAAGAGCGACAGAAAGCTTGCGTTGGAAAAATAGATGTATACATAAGTGAAGGTTATTCCTTGCAGAGGTTTAATACAAACTTTAGGGTATTTTTTGAGTAAATTCCATATTTCCACACAATAGTATTATATATTTCCAAATTTTTTATCAGATGGCAAAGAAGAAAAAATTGTTTTGAATAATTAGATAAAACTACAATAAAAAAAAACAAAACACTTTATCAAATGTTAAAAGTTTGAGCTTCCATTGGAGGAGATGGACAGATTTTTTTTTTTTAGCTATAGAAAATAATTTTCTCTTCACTTCTGGTTACAAATGAACAAAAATAAAGCCACGTTGATGCAGTGCAGTATTTCCCCACCAGAGGGCAGCAGGGAGCTCGGCCTGCTGCCAGGGATCACAGGGCATCACCTACTGAACGCCCTTTTCTTCCTCCAGCTGTGTGTGAGCACTGCAAGCAAACAATTCAGCTGTTTATTCTGAAATATTCCCATTTACCTTTCATCTGACACCCAGGATGCACATTAATCCTGTCTTTAGTGATAGGCTCTGAGCCTTCAAAGGAAATTTTCTTGCAGTATTTATGTTATAAAGTGCTGATAAACTGATTGCTGTACTATTTTTGACATGCTGCAATGTATTTATTGGCTTGGAGAAATCATCATTAAGACTTAAAGAGTTCATTTGGAACTGAACTACGATTAATTTGGGCAAACCATAACTTCCCCTGCAAGGTTTTGGCCTGGATGTTTGAAAAAAGTTGAGCCCTGGAAGGAAGAGCAGCATCGCAGCTGTCGCCGTCGTCCTCCATGTTGTGTGTGATCAGTCTGACGCCGTAGCTTTTCACTGTAAATCACAATATTGTCACCGACGTGTCAGCTTCTCATAACCGTTTCCACATGAACTCCCTGCTCCTCTTCTCTGTTGCTCAGGAAGTACCAGAGCGGCACACGTACATTGTTTGAAAATGCCTAACGAGCATTCGGCAGTGTAAAAGTAAAATAAACCACATATTGTAACACTTACCCATTAGCTGTTAGATATAGCAGATAAGATGTAATTCATCGATTTCATGAGAATAAAATGGCTTGTCCTAATAGGTTTCGCAGGGTCTGATGTGTAGCAGACACTGGGTGACAGGTGGGGAACATCCTGGACTGGCAACACAGTCACACCTGAGGACAATTTGAAAAAAAAAAAACCTCCAAGGAGAAGATCCTGGGACCGTCTTCCTTCAAGGCAACAATGCTTAAAGCTGCTTCAATATGCAGCCCCTTCATGGATTGCAGACACATTTCAATCTAATGAAAAGTTCATTCATACACAGTAAAGTGAATGCTTGTTTCTTTTGCTTGGGTTACTGCGTCAGTGCGGCGTACGCCGGCAACCGTCGTCGTGTGGTACTGCGGAAGAGAGCCGGAGGAAGTCCAAAGAAGAAGGCAAATGCTACATTAGTCTTCCTGAATGTTTGTCTTTTGAAAAGCTGTGTAACGTCAACGCTATTGTTGTATTGGTCAAGCTTTTGTTTGATCATTAGTTTGCCCTATATTGACTAATATTGAATGACTTCAAGGGAATATTAAATTTATATGTAATTGATGAACATGCTAATCGCAGAAAGGTCAGATTCTAATACGGTAAATTGAAGGTTTTCTGTAGTTTTTAGCTAAGCTGCATTTAATTACATGGGAAGAACGCAGACAAAATGAACAAAACTAACAAAAAAAAAACACCAGACGTCGAGGTAAAGTGTGGAACCGCTAGCAGTTGCATAAATATTCACCTCCAGCTATCATTTCATGTTAACCTATTCAGACAGTTTCTCTGTACGTCCTCACAAGCAACAGGCGTTTCTTTGTCATTTCGCCTGCAAATACAGCGAAGCAAAATGGATCGTTCCTCACAGAGGATCCGGATTGATATTCATCCGCCAGGTTAGTAGAACAACACCTCAAAGCGTTGCTTGGTTCTTGTGAATTGAGACGAATTCAACCAACTACACAAGATTTGGAAAAAAAAAACCCAAAAACAACAGAGGTTCCTGTCACAGTCCAGGCATCCTGCTTGGATGTAATCAAATCAAAGCCGCCCACTCTTTCTCAAATATTCTGTAAAACTCCACATCATTTTTTTTCCCCCTTCTTCTTATTTTTCCCCCAATTAATTTTCTTTTCAGTTAATTTTAAAATGATTTTAAAGTGGGGGGGAAGGAGCCGAGATGTTAAACCTTTGCCAGGTTATTCAAGCTTCCTCGTGGGCCTCTTTGATTCAGCCCAGAAAGCCTTAATGCAATTCTGTGGTACTGCAGAGCTGGTTTCGTCGCCAGCAGCAGTGGAATCAGATGAACAGATAGAATCGCTGCTTTCTATCAAGTCTCACCGTAAAACCGGCAGCAGAGTTTACAAGATAACACTGGAATTGTAAGCAACAATAAAAATATTTTTACTCAGTAGAAAACTGAAAATAATGCAGCTCCCCGCACAACATGCTGGTAATGCAACCGATTCGCCACTAGAGGGCGACATTTACCAAAAGGTGAAGTTTGGGTTGGGGGAAAAGAACAAATATTCTCAAGTTAATTCCTTAATTGTACCAGCAGGAGACGTTAACAGCAAACTCCTTTTGGCAAATATATTATTAATTTTCTCCTGTTTGCCTTCTAGGAGTAGTTCAGCAGGCTTTCTTCTCAACACATCGAAGCATTAAATATATTTCTCTGCTTTTTCTTTCCACCTTCTTCTTATCCTCCGGTATGGAGCGCGCACACAGCAGATGTTGCATTCGATGGCACAATGCACCCTGGCTGGTACAAAATCTTCCCCCACCAGATGCCTGCAGATTCGACAGGATCACAAAGTCGGAGGATTTTCTTCTTCTGCAGCTCACGAAAAAATTCTGTTCATAGGCAGGTGTGTTTGATGGCGTTCGGCAGGACTCAGACATGTGGTTGAGCAGCTGTTAACAGCTGGTTTATTGTTCATTGGTCTTCGACAGTCAAAAGAGGAAATAATGTAAAGTATTTTTGCCGTTTTTCATCGGTTTGGCGGTTACATGAAGGTCATGCCCTCAGAAACATAGCTGACAATAATATTTCCGGTGAAAGTTTTGATTTAGTTCTGAACTCTGCGAAGGTGCCTGGTCAGCTTGGTTTGGGTTTCCTTCACTTCT